>JAJONR010002239.1:0-119921 GCA_029582245.1 Solanum etuberosum | reverse complement strand
TTTTTCAATGACTTTGTGCACGTTAAAATTAATAAAAGGCTGGTTCAACTAACAATATCTAACTTCATTTTTTATAAATAATTCAGGGATGTGATGCCTCAATCCTTTTGGATCCAACACCAGGGAATCCAGCAGAAAAAGAGCATCCAGCAAACAATCCAAGCTTACGAGGCTATGAAGTTATCGACGAGGCAAAAGTTGAGCTAGAATCTGTTTGCCCACAAACAGTATCTTGTTCAGATATAATTGCATTTGCTGCAAGAGATAGTGCTTTCAAGCTTGGAGGCATAAGATATTCAGTTCCATCAGGTCGTCGGGACGGGAGAGTATCCATTAAAGACGAACCAACCGCACACCTTCCTCCGTCCACTTTAAATGCTAAAGAGCTTGAGGAAAATTTTGCGAAAAAAGGACTTTCTTTAGATGAAATGGTAACACTTTCGGGTGCACATTCTATTGGAAGATCACATTGTTCTTCATTTTCAGATAGACTTTACTCTTTCAATTCAACTCATCCCCAAGATCCTACAATGGATCCTAGATTAGCCCAACAATTGATGAAAAGATGTCCTCGTCCTTCTATCACTGATCCAATTGCTCCACTTGATGTTGATACTCCAAATAGGTTGGACAATAAGTACTATCTCAATTTGAAGAATAATAGAGGACTGTTAACCTCAGATCAGACGCTATGGAACAGTCCTTCAACGGCTAGGATGGCGATGAGTAACGCGATTCATGGTGCAAATTGGGATCATAAATTTGCAGATGCAATGGTGAAAATGGGATCCATAGAAGTTATGACTGGGATGCAGGGAGAAATCAGGAAGAACTGCAGGGTCGTGAATTAATCAACTGATTTTTTTATTTTATGTTGTTGATTTTTTAATTGTATCATCTATTTTTAATTTCATTTTCAATGTCTAGAACAAGTGTAATTGATTCTTTCCAATTGTAATTTTGATATATTGATTTAAAAGATTTTGCTTATTTTCATGGTAAAGATATGTTGAACAACAACTATTTATTTGATTAATAAAATTGCACAAAGAACTTCAGAAAGTGCACTTGTACACTTTTGTTAACACTATTCATGTCATTTTAAAGTTTATAGATCACTCCAGTCATTTTCTCGTTCTTTATATTTTGACGGTAAGGAGATCGAGTTGTATATTTACAACGAACATTAAGCCAAAAGGTGACTAGCTAAGAAATGTTCTTCATTTTATTTTTGCAGTGTTTTCCAATTGGAAGAAAACGTATTTTGGAAATGTTTTCCAAAATAAAAACCCGTTCCCAGTTGCCACTCTTAACTAGGAACACTTCAAATATGTATATACACATTTGAAATTTGTATCATGCAAAAACGAAAGAAAAAAAAAAAACTTTGTTCTTTTTTCTTATAATATAATATTAAAATTTGGTCAAATTTTATTAGAAAAGCCCTCCCTCTTTAAAATACTATGCGTAAATAATGTAGAAGAGTTGTTAGCGGAAACGTGAAATTAAAGAACAAGGAAGAACAATAATATTTAACGTGGTTCGGATCAGAATAATCCTACGTCCACCAGAGAACAACTGCACCAATATTTATTTCTCTCTACAAAGAATACAAGTGAAATACTACAAGAGAAAGAACATCAAATGTCTTTGAAGGTGAGAAGGCAAGTGAGAGGATGTATATGAAAATGAATTAAGAGCTACCTATTTATAGGAGTGAATTCTTCCTATTGATGTCATCCATGACATCACTATGTGTCAAAAATGTCAAGGTTAAACATGTGACACCATTTTATGGTTTACCTACATTTTCACCTACCAAAATACTATTTTGACCTTTTATTTTGTACTAATTATTTTCCTACCAAATCTTCATATTAATTCATCATCCATTGAGTTTGATTCCACAAGGACCAAACCAACTCTTTCAAGAGTTAATAGTGATTAGATTAATATTTCAAACTTGAAAACATTAATGAATTGAAAATTGTGAAAGCAGTATGAAAATGGATATGATGTAAGATATTCATTAGGAACTTCACCTTACCAAAATAAAAAATAAATAAATTAGAACTTCACAAAATATAATGTTTTACACAAAGAGTTTAATAAAAGAGAATAAGTAAATATTTTATATTTTATTGGTATAAATATATAAGTTTTAACTTATATTTAAGTTCAGCAACATACATGTGTACAAATCAAGTATGAAACGAAAATAAACAAAATTGCGGGGATAGCTCAGTTGGGAGAGCGTCAGACTGAAGATCTGAAGGTCACGTGTTCGATCCACGTTCACCGCATTTCTATTTTCTCTTTAATTTTGACCATTTTGACCTTTTGAGCCAAATTTGGGCTTGGACCCGAATTCCAATATCTTGGGCTTTTAAAACCGAGGTTTTAACTCTTGTGCTTTCGTTTTTATTTCGGCCTTTTGAACCAAATTTGGGCTTGGACCCGAATTCCAATTTCTTGGGCTTTAGAGATTTTAACACTTGTACTTCCTGTGAAAATTTTGACATGGCCATTTAACTTATGCCTGTGTTTTATAATTTTTGCACGTATACTAAATTCAAATATATAATGTTTGAAGTTAAAGTTTTGACAAAATCAAACTTGAGACAAATTTCCTATATATATGCAGGGACAAAGAGAGAAGAGTTTATTGAGAATGGAATGTATATTGTATCAATTGGATTGGAGTCCGACTAAATTCATATTCGTGCATTGCAATTTGCAGGGATACATTTTTGGTTATGTCATTTCAACAAGATTTTGTATAATGTGTGTGATGATATAAATCAATTTGAGTGTTTATTGTGAATTTTGGATGCATGGATCTACTTGTTTAATTTTATAAATTTTATATAAATTTAAATATACATTAAAGTTGGAATTTTGGACGTGTGTGGTTCACTTGATTTTTTAAATTATTATTTTTTTAAAATTTGAACCTGTTTGTTTTAATATTACTCTTATTATATTCCAAAAAAAACATATATATTGAAAAAAAGATAGTTTTTAAAAATAAATGATTGTTAAATCACTACTGCAATTAGGTTAGAGTTTAGACTTGTCTTTTTCTTTCAATTTCTTGTCTCAATATTTCTTGCTAAAATAAATTGTAAGACAATGATTGGTTAGTAATTTATTGTCATATTTTTTGTTTTGCTCACAGATAACTTAACTTAATTTGTTCAATCATCTTATAATGACGTAAAAGTTGGTTGGCATGCATCCTTCAACCGACAGACCTCCCAAGAAAAGTTATGTACTTTTCTTCCATTTTTATTAAATGAAGTGCATCTAAAATCATATCATAATATTTAATTAACTTCCAAAAGTATTAGTAGGCGTGATTTAAGTTGTGATAGTAAGATTGATATCACAGAATAAAGTTTATAACATGTTTTAATGAATTTAAAGGAAGCGCGATGACGATCACAAAAATCATCAGAGACTTTGGAGCATTCTTCCAACCATCACGAGCTTGACCGACTTAAATAAAGCATCGAAGGAAGACTTTAACATCAATATGCTCAAAAGTGGCTATTTTAATAATTTGATCATTTTTGTAATTTAGTTAAAGGTCAAAAACACACCTAAATTATCTTCTTCTTTTTTTCCGGTTTCATACCTATACTATTGAAAGTATCAGTTTCAAACCTAAAGTATCACTTATTAGTTATTAGTTTGAGAAACACAATTCTCTCTTTTATTACACTCTTATGTGTAGTACACTCTCTTTTTATTTTTAAAAGGGAAAAAAGATAAATATACACCCGAACTGTCGTAAATGGTATGCAGATACCCTCCGTCATACTTTTGAGACATTGGTGCCCCTACCGTCCAAAAATAGAGCATATATGTCCTTCACTCTAACGGAAGACTAATTAGGGACATGTGGCGCAATCTTATCCGTCGATCCGATATTTAATAAATGTCGGGTCAGTGGATAAGATTATGACACGTGTATGTCCGTTAGTATAAAGCGTATATATGCTCTAGTTTTTGGACGACAGGGGCACCAAAGTCCAAAAGTATGACGGAGGGTATCTGTATACCATTTACAATAGTTCGGGAATATATTTGTCCTTTTCCCCCTTTTAAAATATTGCCACATCAGACTCCATATGAACAAAACATTCTACCTTGACAAAATTAAATAAATTATTAGTATTAGTTAAAGTTAAAGATTTAAGTATTACTATTCCTCCTAGAAAAAATTATAAAATAAAATATAAAATATTTTTCTTACCCCACTCCACCACTTCCTCTGATCGTACTCCCCCCACCCCAATTTTTTGGTTTTATTTTTTTATTTTTTATAATTTTTTTAAAATTCTTACTTCATCTCCCCGTTCCCCTCAACCATCCCTTCAAATAATCGTATAGATATTATTTATTTATTTATTAAAAAATTTTACCCCACCCCACATAACTCTCCACTTCCAAATTTTTTTCTCGTTTGTATTGGTTATATATATATACTTTTTTTACTTGCCACAAGACTTTTTTTAAAATATAATTTTTCTTTATGTTATATTCTGTACGTAAGTAGAAAAAAATATTTTCTTAAAGATATATATACACATCTAACACAAAACGAGAAAAATGTATAAAAATAAAAAATAAATTACCAGTGAAGGATTAGATGGGTGAGGTAGAATTTTTTTTTTCTTTTTAAATAATATCGACGAAGTGGGGCTGAGTGATCTGAATATTTAAAAAATATTTTATAAAAGAATTTAAAAAAATAAAAAGGGGGGGGGGGGAGGATGTCGAGGGGATAGGAGATGGTGGAGTGGCGTGAGAAAAATATTTTAATTTTTTTAAAAAAAAAACAATTATTTTAAAAAAATGAAATAGTGAAATGCCATGTGACAAGGTTTTTGCAAATAAAAGAGAGAGTGTATTACACATACTTGATGTGTGTTTTTCAAACTAATAAGTAATAATTTAGGTATGGAACTCACACTCCTAATAGTTTAGATATGAAACGTTAAAAAATGAAATAGATTAGATGTGTATTTTTTTACACTTAGCCCTTATTTTTATGAAACTAATATAAATAGTCTCTTTGATGATAGAAAAAGACTCTTTGTATGAGTTTATGGAAAGCTGTTATCTCTTTAATGAACATCACTTGGATAATCTAAGTAAGATTTATGTACGACATCATTTCTCTTTCCCAGCCCTTTGAATTGAATCTAATGATAAATGTATTTTAATTGTTAGATTTTTCCTTCTTTTTCTTCAAAAGCCTGTTCCCCTCGTTTCCTTTTCTCAACAATCATACCTTCTTGTAATTTGATAAATCGTAGTAGCTAATAATTGTCTTATTATTAAAATATTGTGTTATAATTTTAGAATACTGTATTATCTAGTTGATTATAAAAATGATAATTTTGTGCTAAACTTATGAGGACTTTTGAGATATCTTTTTTAGTATTTATGGGTATAAGTCACATTTTATGTGTGTGTATTTTTCTTTAAAAAAATTAAAGTATTAAAGCCAAATTTATTTCCCGCTTGTATAGTACACATTACCTGAGTAATTATCATGAGAGAACTAGCCGTTGCGATGTAACGGGATGACTGTTTCTTTTTTTGATTTTTTTGCTTTAATGATTTGAACTTAAAGTTCACTCATATCTTTCAACTTGGACGTTGTTTTGTACGCAAGAATGGGATAAACAAAAATAAAGGATGTGAGATAGTAATTTTAGCAAATAAATCGTGGGATAAAACTTCGAAATTAGCTAGTTAATATCTCAAATCAAACTTGAGATAAAAGTCAATTTCAAATTTTATTATAAAGTTGTTAGTGTTTATCCCAGTACCCAATGACCCTACCAAATTCTGGTTGAAGATTATGAAAGATTTTATAATGGGGTTGTTTAAAAAATATCTTAGCCCGTTGGATTTCTAATTAATTTCAATATTGTTTCATAGTCCAAGATCCATAACAAGAAAATGGCAGAGATCATAGTTATTGGAGACAATTTTAATACGTGGTGCACCGACGTCAGGGCTAATGGATTCTTGATAATATATTATATATATTTTTTGATTTTTTATTTGGTGTTAGTCATCTATATTGGAGTTTAATTAAATTTTAGATATGCACCTAAGAGTCTTGTTTTGAAAATAAAACGCTTCTTAATAAAGACATCTTTGTACTCAAAAAAATCAGACTCAAATACTTGTCACTCTACCACCGCCCTGCCGGTGACTCTTGATAATACTGCTAAAGATTATTCTCTTTTTTGTGTTTTGTTTTCCGGATACGTTTCCTTTTTCTGTTTGCGTTTTCCCATGCAAAGGAAAAAAAAATTACTGCAATTAACGGTACATATGGTTGTGGATTTGGATGTTTCATGTGCATGTGCTTCATTAATATCACCACTCACGAAGAGATCAGACGCGATAAATTTGTTTTTAATAAAAAATGCGATCAACACTAAACACTAGTTAATAGGCTAATTGCTTCATTGAATAATGTTGTTATAGATTTTACAGATATTTAATTTACAAGGAGTATAAATTATCACGAAAAAGTTTATTTAGTGATAATTAAATTATTATTATTACTATTAATTAATTATTACTAAAGATCTTTTAATATAATAACAATAGAGTGCATCGGTTAACTTATTCAAATATCTATACATGTATATCTAAAGAAAAGTATTAATATATTTTGTTAGACATCATGAATTTTGATGTATTGGTTCAACGCACGTTTTGATCCTTTCTGCGTAGACGTCCTTTTTGATAAATGGGATAACATAAATTATTTTACCCCAATTGGTTGTAAGAATTAGCTAATCAGAATAAATTTTAATAATATAGTTAAAGGTGAAATACCTAATTCCCTCTGAACGTTTCACCTCATTTTGCCCTGCAAAAATTAGGAACATATGTCATGTTTGACTTCAACCAACCTGAGTAGTTAGTTGACAGTCTAGTCTAGCTTATATGTAACAGATTAAAAAAAGTAAGATTGATCCAGCTTCTAATCATTATATATTAAAAATTAAATTCAAGTACATAATTAGACTTTAATTGCACTAAACGTTGATTAGTCTAAGGTTATACCAGGAGTTGATTCCTTTTAGATCTCAAAAAGAATTATTTAGTCCTAATTAATTCTAGTTATCTAGTTTCAATTGGTGGGAACAGTATCTATTTACCTTATCCTTCCATGCTGCATGTGTCATGCTTTATTTGATATTTTGATTCAGTGGGTTTCTTTAAAAAAAGAAAAAAGAAAAATCAATGGTCTAATTTTAAATTAACAACGTGATCAATCCAAATTTCATTGGTCTTTTGACTATATAGTCATTTTAATTTTTTAATTAGTTCCTGTATTAATCATCTAAGTGGCAACGAAGCCAAAATGGACTGATAGATAATCACGCAAGTATATTTTGAAAATACCTTAACTATATGTAGTATTATTTAGTCAACTAAAATGAGGTAACAATTAGATGGGTTTATAGACGAAACACTGTGGTTCTTTTACAAAGAAAAAATCAATAATGGATCAGAATTGACAATTAACAAGTTGAGTAAGTTACGTAATATTTGTGCTAATGAAATATAGCAAATACTTTGTATAATTGATTAAAGTACATGTAAGTTGAGTCGGCCATCACAATTTTAAAAAAAATTGACAACTAGTGTTGACAATTAGTAAGTTAATTTCCTAGGCATTATCAAGTTACAATATTGTTGCTAGTGTCAGCTTATAATAGGCTAACACCATAGAGAAAATGACAGGATTGAACAATTTCAAGCAAGTTTCTGAAGGTTGGTGAGTGGCTTTCACCAAACCTTTCCAACTTATTAAATGTTACTTCAAATACTTTATCAAACTAAAATGTTCTAATTTCTATGATTTATTAACTTATCCATACATTGTAATTTTTTTTTATAGCATGTGAAAGCACCAATACACCAAATTATTATGATCCATACATGTGAAAAAACTATAATAAAAATACTTATTTGACTCTCAAAAAATTAAAATAATATCAGACAAATTGAGAAGAAAAAGAATGAAACACTTAACGCCCCGGTATAAGCCCAAAGCAAATAACCCCAGCCCGGCTCATGGCCCGCATAAGGGGGTTGGTAAACACCATATGACACTAATTAATTATCTTTTTCCACTAATAAAACAGGATAAATATAATTATGTGGATATGCTACCCTCCTTACCTACCCCCAACATTTCCTAACCGTTAGATCAACACCCCACACGTCACCAACGGTTCAGATCATTACCAAACAGAAATCCAACCACCTTAATTAGTCAGAATTAAGGACAGCACGTGAGCAATGGATGTTAAGACTATGACCATGGAGGGTCTATAAATAAGACTCCAAAGTGTAAGGTAAAGACTCGCAAGCATTTGGCGAACCAAAAATACAAAGAGGTTTTTTCTCTCAAGGGGTATAAAGATTGCTCCTTTCCGACATTTCTAAACCTCTTTTTCTATTAGTTCGCTGTTGGGTTCCCTTTTTCTTGAGGTAATTTTAAGTTTCTCTTAGTCTTTTTCTGTTTCTTTCATGGGTTTTTGTTGTTTTCTTGCTAGGATTTTAGGACAGATCTGGGTGTTTTGTGCACAATTTATTTGGGTTTTGAGCTCAGCTCATATGGGGTTTTGAAGTGATTAAAGATTGTGTTTTTATTTGGTTTGTTTAGGGTTGGTTATGTTTTAACTTGGGTGTTGGGAACAGAGAAGGAAAGGAACTGTTTCTTGAATCTGGAAATGAACTAATTTTCCTGTTAATTTTTTAATTAATTTGAACTGTTTCTTAAAAACCTCTGATTTATACTGAAAACTCTGATGGTCTCAACATGATTGCTTTTTTGTAAAATTATTTTTGCTGTTTTGGGTTCTGTGTAGTATGATTACAAATTACAATATCTTTACTTTGTTGTTTTTCAAAATCACAGAGAGATTAAAAATAGTTGATTGGTATGGTGGAGGTTTTGTTTTGTAAGAGATCAGTTAGATCTGGTGCAAATATGCTTTTGCCAACTTTGGAGTAGAAGATTCTAGCTTAGCTCTAGTGCTTTTAAAAAGTTGTAGATCCTTACCAAAATTGGTGGTCCAGCTTGATATTTTATAGATAAAAGGAGATTTCGTTGGGCTTTTTCTTTAATTTTGTCAGGTGAGGATAAATTACTTTAGTTGATATAATATAAGAATAACCCCTTTAATCGAGAGAATATTTTGCATAGAATATCTTTTCTTGGTGCATTATCCGATAGCCATTCTTGTCGTTAGGAATATAAACTTTTAGCAAGCTGGAGAATTTTCACTGGTACTTGTTGCATCAGTTTCTCAGCATTTCATTGTTTGTTATGTGAAGAAGTTGCACTGATACTCTGTATAAAGTATGCTGCAGCTTTATTTCTCTTTATATTGTGCCTTCTTTTATATACGTACTTGAACTTATGTAATTGATTTTATCTTCTTGTAGAATGGAAACTTTCCTATTCACCTCCGAGTCTGTGAACGAGGGTCACCCAGACAAGCTCTGTGATCAGATCTCTGATGCAGTTCTTGATGCCTGCCTTGAGCAAGATCCTGAGAGCAAAGTTGCATGTGAAACTTGCACCAAGACCAACTTGGTCATGGTCTTTGGTGAGATCACAACCAAGGCTATTGTAGACTATGAGAAAATCGTGCGTGACACATGCCGTAACATTGGATTTGTTTCTGATGATGTTGGTCTTGATGCCGACAACTGCAAGGTCCTTGTTTACATTGAGCAGCAAAGTCCTGATATTGCTCAAGGTGTCCACGGCCATCTGACCAAACGCCCTGAGGAGATTGGTGCTGGTGACCAGGGTCACATGTTTGGCTATGCCACCGATGAGACCCCTGAATTAATGCCTCTCAGTCACGTGCTTGCAACTAAACTTGGTGCCCGCCTTACAGAAGTTCGCAAGAATGGCACCTGCCCCTGGTTGAGGCCTGATGGCAAAACTCAAGTTACTGTTGAGTACTGCAATGACAATGGTGCCATGATTCCAATTAGGGTCCACACTGTTCTCATCTCCACTCAACACGATGAGACTGTTACAAATGATGAGATTGCCCGCGACCTTAAGGAGCATGTCATCAAGCCAGTCATCCCAGAGAAGTACCTTGACGAGAAGACAATCTTCCACCTTAACCCATCTGGCCGATTTGTTATTGGTGGACCTCATGGTGATGCTGGTCTCACTGGTCGTAAAATCATCATTGACACTTATGGTGGTTGGGGTGCCCATGGTGGTGGTGCATTCTCTGGCAAGGACCCAACCAAGGTTGACAGGAGTGGTGCATACATTGTAAGGCAGGCTGCAAAGAGTATTGTAGCTAGTGGACTCGCTCGCAGATGCATCGTGCAGGTTTCTTATGCCATCGGTGTGCCTGAGCCATTGTCTGTATTCGTTGACACCTATGGCACTGGAAAGATCCCCGACAGGGAAATTTTGAAGATCGTTAAGGAGAACTTCGACTTCAGACCTGGAATGATGTCCATTAACTTGGATTTGAAGAGGGGTGGCAATGGGAGATTCTTGAAAACTGCTGCCTATGGTCATTTTGGACGTGACGACGCTGATTTCACATGGGAAGTTGTCAAGCCCCTCAAGTGGGAAAAGCCCCAAGACTAATAAGTGTCTGAAAGTGCTTGCCTATGTTTTTTTTCTCTTTGTTGTTTGCTTGTGGCTTTAGAATCCCCTGTGTTTGCTTGTCTATGTATTTTCTCTTTTGACCCTTTTTTTGCTATTGTCCTGTTTCCATTGTGTTGGAACTTGGATATCTTAGGCCTTGGAATATTAAGGAAAAAAAACTATTATTATATACATAAAAATTAGTGCATTTGTGGAATGTTGTTCTTAAGAAAATGTATTGAAAAAAGATGCCAAATGATGAGTGCAAATGACAGTAGTTGTGCACTAGGGAAGCAGCTGTGAATTGTGATGTTTACTGTGTTGTAAGTGTGTTAGGCCATGTGTTACATGTTTACTTTGGTTTTATCTACCAACAAAATCTTCACAAAAATGTTGGTTCACACCACTCGTTTTCGCAAATCAGCTAAGCCAACTCCGCTTTCTAATGAGATTAAGGCGTGATAAATTGGGGCTTTGACTAAAACCAATTCCCAATTCACTGCAACTACATTTTGAATAACTGAGGCTCCGTCAAACAAATATTTTTCAAGATTTTAATTAGAACTTGTACTTAACTATATTTGGTCCAAGTTATTGAATCAGTGATTTCAGAGAAACAAGCAACGACGGTTTCCCAAAGGTATAATTTTTCTTACTTGCTTTTGTTCATTTGAGGGGGGAAAAAAAAGAAGAAAATTTGCAACAATGAATTCGATAGTGATTTTAAACTTGTAGTGTTATATATTGAAGGACCTTCCATCCTTAATTTAGATTTTAAGATTGAGCCAATCAGATAAAGTTCTCTTGTTTCTAAAAGTCCACATAGCAGTAAGTTTTCTATGGTCCAACTCTGACTTAGTGAGATGAGTGAAATTCGAATACCAATTGGTTAAGAAAAGACCATGGAAGAATGGTAACATTGGACCATTGACTAGTACGAAATAATATACTACTTGAGCCGGAATTGGATTTGTTCAGTCATTGATCATATTAAAAATGAAAAACTGTAGTAAAAGCAAATTACATTCCTAGTCAATTCAAAGTAAAATTCACCAGTCTAATGTACAAAAGGAGCAGGGGAAGTATTTAATTTGGATAATATATCAAAAGTTTCTACAAACAACAAATGAACAAGTTACAACATCACCTTCTTTGGAAGTTCAACCTCCCAATGAAGAATGCAAATAAAGTGGCAAAAACTAGGGGGTATGCAATCAAAACAACACCTACAATAGGTAATTGGTTGTGGTGAAATCCAAAATAGTCCCTAATAAAGGCTGCTACTGATTTCTTATCTCCAAACACTGTAATCTCCGTATCAACATCTCCATATTGTGAAGTAAGCATCCCATTCAACGTCCATGATGTAGGTACTAGATAATAGAACCAGATCCACCATTTTGGAATTTGCTGCAATGAAGGAAAAAGGAGAACAAGATTGAAGTGTAAATACACACACATAGACAGCGGTAATTATAAAATACTAGTTGATTTCTATATTCAAGGAGGCTTAAATTCTGATCCACTTACAGCTTTTGGTATCAAGAATCCGGCAAAGAGGTTGAACATTGTGTAAAAGGATGACTGAAGAATTGCAGCTACTGGCAAGTTTGGTGTCAATGAAACAAGCATCATTCCCAAGTATGTGAAGTACAACAATGTGCAGAACATCGAATAGAAGTACCACAAAACCTTGTGGGCCGACCAATAATATCCAATCATCGGATAGGTGATGACAGTAAATGCAAGTGCTTGAGCTAAAAGATATGGAATTTCAATTGCCACCTACAAAATCAAGGTACTCGAGACTCAAATATGAAGCAGTGAACCATTGAAGACAAGTGTAAGATTTGGAATTACTGAATCCCCCATTAGTCTCAACAAGTCAACATGCCAAGATTGAAAAGCCTTATATCCTACCTGTGCTAATGCGTAAGCCCATGATGCATACATTCCAGCAAATCTTTCCCGGTATAGGACTGATCGCTCCGTGGTCACATATGGTAAAACTGAAGATGAATTATTTATGCCACAGAAGATTACTGCAGTGAACATAGCACCAAATACACTGAAGACACTCTGCTGGTCATCTCTGTCAAAAAGGAGGAGGAAAAACAATAAGGCAGTATAAGAAAATATTTAAGTTGTTCAACTATATAACATATACATACAATGCATGCATAACTAAGTCCATTATCATGGAGGGAGAACTTCAGTTCTGCTGCATCAACTTTCACACGCCAAAAATGGAACTCCAGAGTTTTAACAGTGTGGGTGATGTCAACAAAGAAAAGATAAAGCCATTTTTAAAAAAAGTTAATAAACCGAACAGGAAAAGAAATTATAGGATTAGACAACCTAATACCCTTATCAACTGTATTATGCCTACCACTCAATTATGCATCACTATTGCAAAAACATGTTACTCAGAAGTGGCCAAGGAATTTCCATGATGATGTAGAAAATTTTAATTCCCACAGCATAATGAAGCATGTAGTCGATAAGATAATTGAGCTTTGGTTGAATAGTATTTTATTGTCTTACAGTTTCGTCCCCTTGTCCCAGAAGAGCAATCCAAAAACAACGGAAGCAAAAAGCATGTGCAGAGAGCGCATCAAATTGTATGAAGGACTCCTCCAATAGGACCAGTATTGCTTCCAGAAGCAAGTCTTGAATTGTCCCCAGCCATTCTGTGAAAATTGGGTGGGGAAATGCAAATCTTTTGAACCAGCTGGTGGGAAAGTCAGCTTTTTCACAAGCTCTTCGTTATTTCTGCAAGAAGTGTAAACCAAAGAGGAATCATGCATTAGTTACATGCAAAATGTGATTATAACTGATACAATGTGTAAGATGCATTTTAAAACTAACGCAAAACTAGATGAGGTGAAAAGCTATGACTAACTTGTGTAGAACAGAATTCTTATATACTTCAGCGAAGTCTATGCTGGTCTCAGCTTCGCTAGATGTTGATGTAACCTCTAACATCCATGTTGCTGGGTTGTAGTTGTTTTTTATTTTTGGCACACCAGAGATACCCTGTCAAATTGGAGAAAAAACAGCAGTCTCAGCTACTATGCAAAGAAGCTTTTATTACTGGCTTGCTGCAACATTAATAAAAAGGGAGATTAGTGCACCTCAAAATATTCAATCATTTTACAAGAATTTCGTCCGAGTGGTCCCGAGTAGATCATGCGCCCACCAGTTTTCAATAGAATCAGCTGTAAAAGAGCACATTTCAGACAAATAACTTTTTGATGATATCCATGAAGGACGTGTAGTTACACTAACTGAAAGATATTTCTAAGTAGATGTCTTTACTTTTACTTCAAGATTTCTGCATTACTAAGTACATAATTGCTCCTCACATACATCTTACCTCATCAAATGCTTCAAATATGTCAATGCTTGGTTGGTGGATGGTACAAACTATTGTTCTTCCTGTATCAGCAACATTTTTTACAGCTCGCATGACAATTGCAGCTGACCTTGCGTCCAACCCTGTTGTGGGTTCATCCATGAAAATAATTGAGGGATTTGCAACAAGCTCCACAGCGATTGTCAGCCGTTTACGTTGTTCAGTTGAAAGCCCACTAACACCCGGCATGCCAACCAACGTGTCTTTTATACCATCTAGCTCAATGGTCTCAAGGACTTCTTTCACAAACTCCTGCACATGTGCCACATCAGTTCAAATATAGATATCGCCAGAAGGAATGATGTTCATGAAAGAAACATTAATTCAAACTTTATGTTATTAAGCTCGTACATATTTCGTTTTTGAATCAATCTGAGGATGAAGTCGTAGCCAAGCAGAAAATATAACTGATTCTTCTACAGTTATCTGAGGAGAATGTATGTCTGTCTGCTCACAGTAACCTGAAACTCTAGCGAATGTCTCTTGAACTTTAGGGTACCCACCAACTTTTATTTCTCCTTCCACATGACCACTTGTTTTTCTACCGGCAAGAACATCAAGAAGGGTTGTTTTTCCAGCCCCACTGACACCCATAAGGGCTGCAAGGACACCAGGTCTAAGTGCGCCAGTAATGTCTGAAAGAAGTTGGAGTTTATTTTGTGTGAAACCGAGCTCCTTCATTGCCTGAAATGGACATACCATCACAACCTCAGCCACTGAAATTTGGTTTCAACAGCTTTTGATTATCCAAAATGAAGCAATACTAAATGAGATAGGTTTAGAAGATCACCGCAGGAGTGTCAACAGAGTACTGAACATCTCGAAACACAAGAGATAGGGGTTCAAAAGGTAGAACCATTCTTCCTGGAAAACAGTAAGAGATGAGAAAGTAAAAAAATAAATAATGTTTCTCATTCAATAATTCATGCAATAGAATAAGAAAGCAACCTGCTCCTTCATGAGAATCCATTGTGGTCTTGGAATTTTCTTCTGCATCAGCTTTATCAGAAGAATCGCTACTTCCTTCTATTTGGGAGTACTTATCCCTTGATATAATAGCACGAGATCCAGGAGCTGCGTCACATTTTCAAGAAAACCAGCAAGTAAATTACAAGATCTATTGTGCAGATTCTTCATTTATGTGGAGTACAAAAAACGATGAACACACCTTTTAAGAAAGTTAAGGCCAAGGTGAAACCGATGTTAAACAGTATTGTAAAGCCAAACAAGGCACAAACTGATATCCAATACAAATATCCATCAAAGTTTAACCCACGGCTTTGAAGGACTTCATTCCCTATAGTTGTGTTAGTCGAGAGCGTCTGTGTTAACAAATGAAGCATGTGATATGAGTATTGAATAGATAATAAATTTAAAATCTTCTATAAGACGGATAAATATATTTGATTCAAGTTACAGACATGTATGTATCAAGGTAGTAAAACATCTAACGAGGCTGCTAATCTAGCAATTTGAGTCATTCTCTTCATGTGGAATTTTATGGCACATTTTAGAGGTTATTATAGTTAAAACTGGTGTACCCTAGTTCGAGAGGGAATTCAATTATCGAAACTGATCCGTTGTGTATATGATTAAGAACATTGCATATTCAGGTGTTTCTGGGAATCAAAGAGAATTTGTTACAAATTTGAGCCAAGTCATTACCATTGACATGGATATCTGTCATTGAAGTTTTAGAACCTTCCCTAGATAGTTTCAGATAACAAAAAAGAACAGACAGACGACAATACTTTTATCATTTTCTTATACGGATGATCTCTATTTCTTTATTTTTCGAGTGTAATTTCATGACAAAATATAGTGAATACTTTTCAATATTGCATATTGGTGCCTCAAAACAACCATTTTGTGCTGAACTTGTCTTCCACATGCAATGTGCATAAGTCAGTTAAACAACTGAAAGAAGCAAAGTATTTGAGCTATTATTGGCTCTCACCTTTTGCCACCTTGGGGCGAGAAATTCATTTACAGCAAGACCTATCTCACCATATGTCAACGGAGAAATCCAAAATCCCCATTTCAGCCAAACTGGCATTGAGTCTGTAGTCAAATAGTGGTATTTTAGTTATCTACTCTCCCTCACATGAGCATAATATCAAAAAGGATAAAAAAAAGTAGGAAATCTTACGTCTTGGTATTACGAATCCGCTGAATAAAAAGACAAATAAGATTGATAAGCTACCAGCAGCTGTAGAAGCAACAACAGTCCGGCAGACAGAAGCCAAGAAACGGAACATGGAGATCGATGTGATGTGCACAGCAAATAATAGAAGTAACTGCCGGAAGAACCTGTAAGTGGCACAATTTTGACACGAAAATGCTTGAAATTTTGTTCAAATCATTACTTAAAGGAATAGGTAAAGTTTAAGCTGCTGATGGAAGCCTATTGGAGATGGTGACATATAACCACCAAAACTATAGTTGAAAGAGCAACAGCAACAATTGAAGTAGAAGATATTTACATGTAGCAGTAGCACTAACCTTCCAGCCTCAGGGCTGAAACCAATGACATAATAGGTCAGACATGTCCAAATGACAGATTCTAATATAGAGAGAGGAATCTTGAGAATTGCAGCAGGAATTGCATACGCCCATGCTGGGTAAAAGCACAAGTCGTTCTGTTTATAGAAAACTGCAAGTCTTGCTATTGTCATGGTGAGCTCAGGGAATCCATCCACAAGAAGAATGATGAGAGCAAAAAACAGAGCTCCCAAATAATAATTTGCATGTACAAGATCAGTATCCATCCGAGTTCTCAAAAATACGGTCATAGTTATGAATGCAATGATGACAAGCTGCATAATAGAAGCATAAATTGCAATAAGTTGTGAGAAATCTCAATAAGGAAAATGTGACTTCTATCTTTGCTTTGGATAATTTGAATGAGTATACAATATTCTGTAGATTGAACTACCATAATTTAATAAAAAGAAAAGATTGATCACTGACCTGAACATTTTTGAATATGTAGATAAAAGAATTCCTTTTCATCAGAAGGAATTCTCTTGACATACAAGCTCGAAAGAGTTCCCATTTAGGAAGTGAATAGTCATGAAAGGTTATAGAATTTCTATGACACCTGGACTTATCATATGCAACAGAAAGTTCATCATTCAGCTTTTTCCTGTATGGAGATTCCTTAAATTTTCTTGATAATGTATCAACTGACAGAAATTTATACGTTTCTTTAATTCCATGCCAATACTGTGCTTGATCCTTTTTCGATGTAACCTGAAAACAATGAACAGAATTGATGAGCTTCTAATTGATAGAGAGAAATGAACGGACCATTTAACTACTATGGACTTGCCTCCTGGAGGAAGTCAGCCACCCCTTTCCTTTCAGGACATTTGAACCCACAGCTTTCAAAAAATTCTAAAGCAGAATTTCTTGGCCCATGGTAAATAATTTTTCCCTCAGCCATCAGGATTATATCATCAAAGAGATCAAAGGTTTCTGGCGCTGGTTGAAGAAGCGCGACAAGTATAGTGGCATCTGTAATATGTGCCAGCTGCTGAAGGCAAGCAACAATCTGGTACGTAGTCGAGCTATCTAAGCCATTTGATATTTCATCCATAAACAATGCTTTTGTGGGGCCAACAATAAGCTCTCCTGTGTCACATAATTAGTTAGTTGATTTATACTTGTTTTCCAAATGATATCAAGTACATCAGCAGACTTATAGGAGAACATATACAACTGACAACTTTGTTACAAAGCAGATCATACTTTAAATTTACCTGTTGTCAGTCTTTTCTTTTGACCACCCGATATACCTCTTCTCATGGCATCACCAACCAATGTGTCAGCACAAATATCTAGTCCAATAATCTGAACACATACAAGAATGTGGCAATCATCAACTTCTATTCCGATATCTACAAATAATTAGGGTCCTTCAATAAAGTTACCTTCAGAATATAATCCGTCTGAAGATTTGTCTTTTGTCCTTCAACAGAAATCGCCTACATGATTCAAATTTGATTTAGAAGGTAAAAACCATAACAGCATTGACTGCAGAGGAATGGTATAATCTTGTCCAAGAAATACATCAATCAACTTATAGCTCAACAGAGATGAAACGGGAACAACTTGATGTTAAAACTACCTTCATGTAAGTATCTATATCTGGATCAGGAACAATTCCTGCTTCTTTTTCCCTTCTGCTTAGGTCAAGCATAGTATCTTCAAAAGGAAAGGCATTGCTTTAAAAACTAGTGCTGGAATGTATTCATCACTTACGGTTTATCTTCTATGAGCTCAATGACATACCTGCTCTGCTTCCGACTCCTTGAAAACGAGATGAATAGTCTACTGTTTCTCTAACAGTCATTTCAGGAATGTGTAGGTCATTTTGGCTTATATATGCAGAAGTTTTCTGTGGTACAAACTCCTCCAATTTATAACCATTGTAAGAAATCTCCCCAGAAACCTGTTAGACATGGCCAGAAGCAGACAGTCAGATGACATCAACTCCAAATGTTATGAACTCTATCCATACATGAATTCTACATCATTCTTGCTCAAGTAAAGGTGCAAAAAATAGCGCAACTGTTCCCTAGTTTCTTCTTGGAGGAGGCGTTGGTAAAGTCAATAAAGCTTCTGTTCTCTTGGTAAAACGGGAGAAAGATAGGAATTAAGTGTTCCCTAGCTGAGATCTTAAAGATATTAAGGAACTAAAAGTAACTAAGAAGAACCAGAGAAATCACTAATAAAACAAATACGACAAATGAAGGCCTGGAAAAGTTCATTTCATTGAAATAGAGAACTATTAATTCACATTCCAGTATGTTGTTGATCAAAGTATTTGCTTTATATGAGCTGAAGGATTTTATTTCTTTTAAGAAAGTATTCCTATATTTTTCTCTTGCTGACATTAAAGCAAAAACAGCTTTCTTTTCTGTCTGACAGCAAGAGAAACAACTTGAAGAGACCTTAAGAGAGTTGTCCAGATTTCCTGAAAGTGCTTTCAGTAGTGTTGTTTTTCCACATCCAGGAGGTCCAAGCAATAGAGTCATACTGTAAGAATAGCAAAGAATTCGAGTAAATTCAATATGACAGGTTCAAGAACTCACATGTTAAAACAATGACTTCAAAATGAAGAGCTAACTCTCCATTCAGAATATGCTGGAGCAAAAACTGCTAAAAGGTAGACTGAAATTAGCCAGAAAAAGTAAGCTGCAGTCAAGCCTACGTCTCAAAATTATCACAAATGCAAGACCGGTTCGGACACTTAATCACATAAAAACCAAATATACCTCAAAAGACCCTCTTGCCAGTTTATGTTTATGATAATGTAATCACTAAATAATCACTTGCATCAATGCTAGTCAATTTACTTTCTGCAGAACAATACCATGCGAGCAAGTATATCATTCATCTTTCAGTTGCAATTATGGATCAAACTAATTAAGAACATTACTCAACCAACCAAGCAACAGTATCTGGAGGTTTGTACTGAGTACACAATGCACATTATCAAGTTCCCAAGGTAAATACATGATAGAGTCGCTGAATGCTTTTTTGGTTCACTTAACCGTTTCTCTTACACACTGCCAAAATGACCATTACTGAATAGGGCTATGTAAATATCAAGTGATAAATAAAACAAAGGATGACTAGTTCACAAGCAACAACAACAACAATATACTCAGTACAGTCCCACAAGTGGGTCTGGGGAGGGTGGGGTGTATACAGACCTTACCCCTACCTTTGTGAGGTGGAGAGGTTGTTTATAATAGACCTTCGACTTTTCACAACATGGTTTGAAAGAAATGCAAGAGTAAAAAGTTATGATGAAATATTGAAGAAAGAAAAGTACTGACAATAAAAATATTAGAGCTAGACAAAGTAAAAGACACAAAGTAGTAAGAAACTATAGTAGTTCACAAGCTATGATGACTAGTTCACAAGCATGTTCACCAAATACTGAGTTTAATACAATCATCACATATTCTGTTTTTGTTGTTCTTGTTCAGTCAACAATTGACGATTGATGAGACACTTATTGCACCAGATATGAGATTAGAATAACTGGCAGAGTAATAATAATGGCTAGAAAAAGGTCTGTCTCCTGCAAGTCAAAAACTAGAATCCAAGTGGTTGGCATATTTATTATGAATACATTGGCATAACTATTTAAATTGAGTATATGCCATGGAAAAGCTTTGATGACATACCGTCCGGGTTTTATTACACCGCTGACATCGTTAATGATTTTAATCTTGGCCATTTCTGACTGTAGGCCTGGAAGCCTGCCAAGGTTCTGTTGAACAAATTGAAACACTAGATTAAGAGAACTGTCGAAATCACAAGTAGCACAATAGAATAACCTAATGCTGGAGCTTGCACTTTCTGTATGCATTAAACATTTGAGTGCTGAAACCAGGATTACTTTAAAGATGCTCATTAAGTCTCTCTTACTTTTTCTAGCAGCATTGATTACAGTACATCAGAAAAATAACTTATTGTTGTCACATATAGGTAAAATCAACTAATTGAAAATACTATTAAAAGTAGACAACCCAAAGTATCGGACTGGACAGATTAGCACAAGAAAGATTCAACCATTCCCAGTTCAAGTGGTTCAATTAATAACGTCTTCTCCTACATGAAGTCCTAATAAATGTCTCCTGATGATCAATTTTTAAATCCAGCACTGCTATTTTGATTTTAACTAGCATATATGTAAGAGATCAGATTGATGACAATAAAAACGGTGTTCAATCAAATAGCAAAAATTTACCATTATTGTGCTTTTGAGAGAATTCCAAAGAGTAGGGAGAGGCTTTCCATGAACTAGCTCACATTCTGCTTCAATGGTTAAATTTTTGTATCTCACTTCCACAGTAGGCAATTCTACACCAACTCTACAAGAGTCAACCGTAGCCTAAGGTCATTGAATTAAGTCTTAACAGATAAAACTTTGATAAAATGAGAGAGAAACCACGAGATATGCGGATAATGATGATCATAACTTAGCATTGTCAATCACCAAAACAAAGATGACAATTTTAAATGCAAGAGCAATGACCTTCCATTAATGTCAATAATTTAACTTATACTGGCAAGTAACTAACAGAAATCTTACTTGTCAATTCTCTTTCTGATTTTGTGTAACAATTGAAGGTTGTCATGTTCAATGTGTTTAATCATCTTTTCAATGAAAACATGCCTTTCTACAGCTCCGAGCTTGGTAACATCAGTTACCCTTTTCGTCTTAACATTGGCCTCATTGCCATTGACTTCCTCAAATACAGAGGATCTCAACCTGTCATACGTTGGCAGTCTCTCAATTGCTGCCCAAGCCAACATGTTCTCCTCATCCACAATGTCGTCCTTTTCAGAAGCACTCAAAGCTGAATTGCTCCTCAAAATCGAAGTCTGGCGCCTGAATGATGATCTCAAGCTTCTTCCAATCTCTGAGAGATCCATTCTACTCGACTCTATATCGTCCGAACTAACAAGCTGAGCCATTTTTTGGTGTAAATGTTTTCAGCTCAAAACCTGCATTTTATAGGGAGAAGAAGAAAAAAAAAGGGGTGCACCATGTATGTCTAACATAAAATATTCATTCCTTGCTTGAATGTCTAAATATAAACCGTAAGATAGATGAGGTAAGGAAATACATCATTCAACTTTTTATTATGAATTAAGGCATTCTTGTTTCGTTATAAAGATTACGTAAATGAAAGAGACATACAGAGAGAGTAAACAGATGTTGAAAGGCATTCTTATTTACAAGTGATAATAAATAAGGATTGTTGAAGGAATAGAAAAAGAGTGCTGCACATTTCTCTAAGGCACATACAAAGTCAATTGAGTTTCCTGGTAGGATTAAAAGGATTTGATTATTCTAAAACTCTGAAAGTGCATAAATTCCAAAGATCAAAAGACTTAAACTAGAAGATTCTTCCTTTATAGCTTGATCATGCCACTATTTATTAGTTGGCAAAAGAGACAAGAAAATAAACAAATTAAAATATCTTCATATTGTTTATCATATAGTATATATTATAATATTCTAACTATTCTTCATATCTTTGTAGTTGGAGGGAGGTGGGTCGGCGGAGGGTGATTTCTGTATGTGAACTCTTGAAAAGGCGTGAGACACTCCAGCTTAATAGAAGGTCCCCATGAACAATACTATAAATCTATAATATAAGAACACACAAAAATTAAGCCTTCAATAATTCTATGGGATACCCACGGCAATATTTACTAGGTAAGTATTATGTACATCAAAATTAGAACAGATGAAAATTTTTTTACCTAGTGTTTTATTTGAACATGAGATCACACAATGCTCAACTCACTTCATCGACCATTAGGTCACACCCTCGGATGAAGAATTAAATCTTATAAGTATCAATTGAAATAACATTATCACTGAAAAAACAATCAACTAATCGAGCAATCAAGAGTGTAGTCTGTTGGTTGATGAAGTGGGTTGAGAATTTTATAAAGCCTCAAAATTCAATTTCTAAAAAAACAGAAAGCTTGATAGACAGAGTTAGCTTTATTATCTCGAATCATTCCAATACTGAGTAAATAAAAGAAAAACGATAAAGAACAATATAGAACAAAGAAAGATAAAGAAAAACGATGGGAGAAAATTGACGAACAAAAAACACTTAGGTATTTTCCATAATAAAAATAAAAAAAACTTTAAAAGTATTTAAAAAAGGAAAAAAAACTTGTAGGAACGTACAGAAATATTTTATAAAAGATTGGACTAAACAATAATTATTGTTCAAAGGTTCTTTTTAAATAAATTAGGCAAATACTTCTCTCCAAAAGTAAAAAATACTTTTTTAACAAGATATTTTTCATAATAAATTAATTTAAATAATTTGGTCTAACAGACCTTAAAATTGGTTATCTCTTACTTTGAGTAAGGTTTACCTCATTTTCCCAAATCAAATTTACGGAATACACAAAAATAACATTTATTATCACAATTTAAGATTTGAAAGAAAGTCTATTTGAAGACCTACAGTTAATATATTTTTAAAGAAAATATCAGGTTGAGAACAGATTAAGCTCAAGTATAGTATCTATTCAAAAAAAATATTATTAAATATATATAAATAAATATTAAATTAATTACTGATAACTAATTAAATTGAGCTACTGAGTTTGGTGACAAATTCATAATTAATAAATTTTAAATTTTCAGTCCGTCTATTTTTTAAGATGTGCTATTTTGCTCTTAATCTATAGATTCCGTGTGTTTCTAAATTTAAGTGGACACAGTAGTGTTAGAAGTATAGTTTTGAAATTAATTGATGAGTTTTATTTTCTCACCGAAAAAAAAGATGCACTATTTCTGTAAACTAAAAGAACTTATGATGTAATAATGTTTATACAATCAAGTTATTACTTATAAGATAATCCTAATAACATTTTTCTATAAGAAGAACTAGTTGGTAATTTAATAAAAATGTAAACTATAACTTACTAAAAATAAATAAATATATATGTTAAACTATGGTTACAGTGAAAAAATATAAATTTGTAATATGCTCATTTAGTTTCGACAGTATAAATATCCTGCTTGTCTATTAAATCACAGTATAGAATAAAATACACGCCATCTAAGACGATTGGTAAGGCATATTGCAAGTGCCCGTTGGCATTTGAGTCTTTTTTCCTCCTTTTAGGGCTTATTTGAAAAAAACTTATATTTTTTTATTGTAAAAATATATGATATCTTATAAGGTTGCATCTTTAGAGAAATGTTTCAAATAATTTAAAAGTTTACGAAATTCATGTCGTCAATCTTTGCACCAACAATATCTATGTTGGAGGATTGTTAAGTGTAGTTTATATTTTAGATAGACAAAATGGTCTGGTGGACCTCTGTACTTGTACCCGTTTGTATTGTGAACCCTTCTACTTACTTCTTGGTCATCTGAACCCTTACACTTAATAAAACACAATATATCAAACCCCTCTGACCATTGATCATGCTTATGTGGCATTAATATGATTGAGTTGGCAAGAGAGTGAGACCACACGCCTATTAAGGCAAGTGAACATCATATTTAAATTTTAAAAATATTTAAATTATAAGAGTAAAATAATAAACTTAAAAAAGAAAAAAGAAACCCTTCTTCTTCACCCAACGACCTACTTTTTTCAGCCATCTCCATTTTTGTCCAATCCTTTTTTTTTCTTTCTTTCATTTTCTTTAGGTGGTCTGGTACACCAGAGGCGGCGAGGAGCATGCTGGTACACCGAAGGCAGCGAGGAATTTTCTGGCCTTCTGGTACGCCGGAGAGAATGGAGAGTTCGGGGATTCAGATGACAAAGGGGTAAGTAAAAGGATTCACAATACAAACGAATACAAGTATAAGGGTCCATCAGACCATTTTGCTTTTTAGATATGGCTTGGGATATATTAAATATGAACGAATTTATATATATGTGTGTGAGAGGATTTAACATAAGAAATCTTAGGTTTTGGTGCCTTATATGACCTTGTTTTCATGATGGTATTTAGTGTTTTGTGGATCTTATAACAAAATATAAAAAATAATTTGAAAAGAGTGAGTTACTTTGACAGTAAGCACCTCTCACTTTCAATTCTAATATTATGAGTTTATAATATATATATATATATATACCTTCGTGTCTCGTTTCGGCAGAATCAAGCGGTTTGTGATTTAGTTTTTCCTACCTCAAGATAGGCAAGTTTTGACAAACTCGCACGGATCAGCGTGTTAGAATCTAGAGTCAACTTCAAAAAATTATCTAGAACAATTATGAGGATGTTAAATTCTAGATTTTAGATATATTATAGACACTTGTGTCTAATTTCTATATAATTAAGCGAATTGTAATTTCAGTACTTCTACGTTGAAATATGATTTTCTTTAATGTCATCGTGCAAATTTGGAACTATCGAGATACGTCAAAATCTAAAACTGGCATTTCAGTACTTCTACATTTCAGAGTGACGCTCCCAATAAAATATTTTCATACCTAAAACTCAAACTCGAAACCTCTGATTAAAAATGAAACAGTCCTACTATTGCACCACAAATATGTTAATCATAAGTGGCATTTAATGCTACTTCTTTGTGACACAACTGGGCCACCAATTTTGAATAATAGTCAAAATTCAAAATTTGAACCTACGTATGGAACCTTTTGAAGTTTTGATCGAAGTAGGTTATCATTTAAAATAAATTTATCAAAATAATATTTTTTATTTTATTTTTTTTTCAAAATTAAAATAAATGTATGTAGCAGTTACATTTTATGTATTATTTTACTAAAAATTTCAATCACAAAAAGATAAATATCTAATGGAATAAATAAACATAAATTTTATTGTCAAATATATTTTATTAATGTATTTAAGGCTAAAACGTTACTTACGCTAATAACTCTTTTGATTACTGGATGTGAATATTGGCTATGTTGGATTGAGCTATTGTGTTATTGATATATCTAGATGACGAATATTTTGTGGAGGTTTTTTTAAAAATATCTATATCTTATTAGGGAAAATTATATGAAATACCAAACTATTAATTCAAATTAAATGTTATAGCCATAGTTTATTTTATTTGCAATTCGCAGCAAACATTCCATTTTTTTGCCATCTGGTTCGGTATACAATTAGCCATTTTCGGTATACAATTACCCATTTGGTATAAAATGTATAAAATGCGTTTATGTTTGTATAAAGCGAGAGAAAAATGTATATACAAATACATATATTTTTGTCATATACACTTATAATTATATAAATACAGATCTTATTATACAAATTACAATGTATAAATGAATTTATACAAAACTGAACAATTTGTATAAAATTGGATGTATCTAGCGAATTATACAAATCAAAAGCTCCATAGCAAACATAAAATTTGCTATGGAGCGCAATTATGCAAACTATAGCTATAACATACAAATATGATTTTTATGTTTATTATATGTGAAAGTTGCTCATTTTATTATGCATATTTAGAGACTTAAAATCTTATTTTGTTCAACCAACAAAGATTTTGTGGAGTAATGATAATCTTTATATTTTTATCCGACGATAAATCTAATATAGAAATTTTTATGTTTCAGTCCTTACATGACCTCCTTTCATAACCACATTTACTAATATTTGTGGATCTTATAAAATAATATGGAACCATTTATATTATCTCTTTCGTGTCAATTGTCTAGCATAATTTTTTTTATACATGTGTCTTAAAAAAAATTTATTTAAAAGGAGATTTTAATTATTTTATTTTTATTTATCTTTTAAGATATCATTTTTATTGAATATTTATTTTATTTATATGTCTTTTTGTCATAATTGAAGTATTTATTGTTTAAAAAAATAATTACTATAAAGGGTAAAATAAAGAAAAATAATTCATTTTATATAACAAATAATTTGAGATAATCATTTTTAAAAATGACAATAGACTAGGGCTGCGTATCGGTCGGTTCAGTTCGAATTTGAAGTTTATTGGTTTGCCTTATTGGTTATCGGTTTGTAGAGATGTTAAACCGTTATAAAACCATTAAGATATTGGCTTATCGGTCATTGATCATTATCGGTTCGGTTATCGGTTTAACCGTTAAGATTTGACACAAAAAAAACACATTTAAAATCACTTAAAAACAAGGTTACAAACCAAATGAACCATGCACATGAGTTCACAAGTTACATCTTGCTCAAAAGCAAACACTTTTACATTATAGAAAAACCAAGAGTTTGAGACAACCAAAAATAAAAGTAGGAAACCAAACTCTAAGTCAAAGACTTTATATACAAAATGGTATAAATATAATTATTTAATTTACTATCGGGTTATCGGTTAACCAAAAACTTCAAACTGTTAACAACCGATAACCCAATAACAAAAAAATTCAAAATCATTATCAAAACCTCTAAACCAATAATTCATTATTGATAAACCAATAACTTTTTTTTGATTTAAATTATCAATTTCAGTTCGATTTTGAACAAGCGGATGGAACTGCATTTGTTATTAGATCAAAGTATCTTTTATGACATCTATATTCCCAATACTTTATTTTAGACAAAGTAAACCGAAATGGTATAAAGCATTGATTTATCCCAATTTATTACTACTAAAAAAGGAAGATGTATGTTCCACTTTTTAAAAAATAATTCAGTTAGGTTCGATATTTATATCAGAACTTTAATTAAATTTGAATTATGTAATGCAAAACTTATTTTAAAAATGGAAAAGGGTCATATTTGTTCTTATACTTTTCGAAACGGATTATATTTATCTTTAGTCATATATTTGCACTTGCCATCCAATTTTGAGTCTCATATTTGTCATTGGACAGTTAAGTATTATGTCACCACTTTTATTATTCTACGTGATGCTTGCATAACTTCTACATGGATATATTTTTTATTATAATTAAAAATTTATTTAATATTTAATATTTTATTCGACCCACTTAAACAAAATCCAACCTACCCAATTTGAAAACCCATTAATCCAAACTCCACTACCGTACCCACCCAGTTTGATAATAGGTTTATTTTTTCAGACCTCTAAATGGAAATCCTTACTGATATTAACCTAAGTGCAGAAAAAAATGACCAAAAAGGATATCATGGAGTGGGCATTACATGAGCAACTCAGGAAGAGGCAGGAAATGGAGAAAAAATGGCAGAAGTTTGCCAAAATAATGGATTATTTGGAGAGGGCGAAGAGAGAAGAAGCAACGCCTCTTATTATTCTTATCAAACTGGGTGGGTATGGTAGTGGAGTTAGGGTTAACGGGTTTTCAAATTGAGTGGGACGGATTTTATTTAAGTGGGTCGAATAAAATGTTAAATAGGAAATAAATTTTTAATTATAATAAAAAATATATTCATGTAGAATAATAAAAGTGGTGAGGGCAAATATAAACTAAAAATTGGATGACAACGATAAATATATCAAAAAAAATATAACTAAAGGTAAATATAATCTTCTTCTAGGAGTATAAGGACAAATATGACCGTTTTCCGTTTTAAAAACAATGACAATAAGATTTTTTTCATATCCACGACCCGATGCCTATTCCATTTTTATTACTCTATTATAAATAGATTATTAATATGTTAAACCCACCCTGAAAACGCGGGTTCAGCAGTGATGCCCAAAAACACGGAGGGAGAATGAGCACACACGCCAGCTATGTTGTTGTTAACCAAAACGTAATCTTTTCTCGTTTCTTGGAAAAGCATAGTATTTCGTGTCAACAAGAAAATCAAATCACATCGCTTAATTTCTCCATAATGCTGGAATTATATATCTCAGGTTTGGTTTTCTCCGTCAATTGGTACCCTTTTGTTTTTTTTTCCTTTAAAATTAAGCGATGATTGATTTGTTGATATGGACATTCTCAATCCAAGAATTTAAAGGTTGTATATTTATTTAAAATTGAATGTGGGTTTTTGATTTCTCCCTTATTTGTGTACCCTTTGTTCTTGTTTTGGGGTTTTGATTTGAATGGTATAGATTTGGGTATCCTCCTTTAATGCTGATATTGCTGTTTGTCTGCATTTTAATAGATTATCTTTACCCTCATTACAGTCTTGTTATACCCTTTTGGGGGTGGGGGACTGCTTTCTCGAATTGTGTGATTTGGGGCTGGTTAGATAACTAAAAATCAATTTCTTATGCAATAACCAGACGGTGATGAAAAATAACGGATTAAACTAGGCGAAAATAATCCAAAAGCCAAACAGGTCCTTGGTGTATGATCCTAATGTATGCTGAGGCAATTTTCAGATTCTATCCTTTTAATATTTGGAAGGGGTCTAAAATTTCTCTTTTTTCTTCATAGGATGAGCCAGTGTGGAAATCATCCCACAAAGATCATTGGTGTTAGTAAAGTATTTTTCAGGTGAGTTTATCTAAGATGTCTTTTTTGTGATAAATTGGAAAGGGTTTTTTCTACTGTTATGATGTTTGTATCTATTAATAAGAGTACCTTTTTTTGCAGTTCAGGGTTTCGGAGATTCTGTATTACTGGTCCATGCAGTTGGGAATGCACAGAAATCTTGTGGCAGTAGTCTAATGTTCTATTGGAGTGTAGTCTTGGGGTTGTTCTAGGTTAGCAATGGAAAGTAAAGTAGTAGATGAAAATGAGGAAGGCCCGGTTGTTCCCATGCGAGTTGATAGATTTGGTTTTGTAAAGCAGGAACATGGTCCTACTGAAGGTTTAGCAAGGAGCCGGTCGGCCTTTGAATATCAGAGGTAGGGACCTCTTTTTTGATTCATTAGTTGCTGTAGTTAAACTGGAGTTTTAATTTTTCTTGTCCTATTTCGACTTCTCCAACAGCCTCTTGTTCTCTTTCTCCACACTCACTAAATTTGCCATCCTGAAGACTGAAATATAAACATATTTTGGTGATATCACAAAATTTAAATGGTGCTTCTTCAGATGTTTAATCAACAAACTCCATACTAAGGAGAAACTAATTCTAATGCATTGCTCCTGTGCGATGAACAACTTTGTTTCTGAAGTATTTCTACTGGTGTTTGGGGCAAGTAATATTCGTGTACGAGAAGTAAATCGTAGGGTTACACATATAAGTCAACATATTTGTGTCAGGAATAATAGCATTAAACTGGTACGAATAGAGTAGAATGGATATATGGATACAACTGAATCCAATTAGTTTGGAATTAACGTGTGTGTGTTTTTTTAGAAAGGTAACGAAAGAATTATGGTGTATTAATTGATTGGTTGATTCTCTTATTACATTTATTAAAAATATTTTGCAGAGATGAAAGAAGGATTAGGAAATGGAGAAAAATGATAGGTGTTGGAGGAAGTGATTGGAAGCAGTATGTTCGGAGGAAACCACATGTTGTTAAAAGACGAATACGGAAAGGAATTCCTGATTGTCTGAGGGGGCTTGTCTGGCAGCTAATTTCTGGAAGTCGAGACCTCTTGTTGTTAAATCCTGGAGTTTATGAGGTAGGAGTTAACTTTTGTCCGGTTTTATTCTTCTTCTTTGTTTTCTGGAAAAAAGTCTTGCTGCTTCAGTAACTAATGGAGATAAATAATTTGTGTGAGCCTAGGAGAAAAGCTTCAAGTCCTACCTTTTTGGCTGATTTTTGTAGTTTCGGGCTAATTCTGCTTTTCAATTGATTGCTTGGTTCTTGACATGTTCTTTTTTGCTTTACCTGTGTAATGGAAATCACTCATCTGATTAGCGTTTTATCTGCTGCAGCAACTAGTCATATATGAGACATCAGCTTCCGAGTTGGATATTATTCGAGATATTTCTCGCACCTTTCCTTCACATGTTTTCTTTCAGCAGAGACATGGACCTGGTCAAAGGTCTCTTTACAATGTTCTGAAAGCATATTCTGTCTTTGACCGAGATGTTGGATACGTACAGGTATACATCTTTAAATTATTGATTCACATGTGATCTAGTGTATGATTATCAATATGGGATGATACTGATCATTTTGATTGCAGGGCATGGGATTTGTGGCAGGTCTGCTTCTTCTTTACATGAGTGAAGAAGATGCATTTTGGTTACTGGTTGCATTGTTGAAGGGAGCCGTTCACACTCCTATGGAAGGAATGTACTTGGTAAGCCTTGACCTTCAAACAGCTTGATGCAACCCCTGATAAATGTATATGGTCAATACATTTGAACTAAAAAGGATTCGGATGTGAAATATCTGATCAATTCCTAAGCATGAAGAATTTGACTGTTCTTTTAGACCACGCTATCCAAGTTAAACACCGAAATTTATGTTTTTTATTTATCCTTAATGCGATCAACTGCATACAAATCCAGAAAACCGCTTCCATAGTCTAGGGTCCATATAATAGTTAAGCATAACCACATGATGTGTCTTTGTGTCCATATAGAGCCTATATCTAGTATCAGCTACTCTCTCCTTTCCAATTTATACAGTGCTGTTTGATTTCATACATGTCTTTCCAATTTATATGATGTTCAATTTTGACACAGTTTAAGATATTCATTTTTGTCTTATGTATTATATCAGTTTGTAACGGAAAAAAATGAGTGAACTAATGGTTGAAAAAGTTAGTTTGATGGAGAAGACGTCGCATGAGAGTTAAAAATTTATATATTTAAATGGATTTGAATTCTTAGAGTGGTGAACGTTGGATAGAGATTAAATTGTGTCTAATATTTTGGAATATTCCAAGCTAGGGTTACCTTTTAAATGATTTCATTCTTACATTTAATATGCTAGTAGTTACTAAAGTCCCCGATACCGTATCTTTAAGGTTTCTACTGGATGTGGAACGGAGTGGTAATCTCATCTGCATGTGGAGCAATAGGATTATTCTAAGTAACTTCGAATAGTTTTATGGCAAGGTTGGAATGCCTTATTCTCTTGGACGGTTTGTGTTCTTTGTGTTCTTTGTGCTCTTCCTCCATATGCTAATAAAGTGAGAGTTGGGCCTCATCACATATTGTGTGATCTGAGTCCAATATAAAGTTGGCATCACATATTGTTATTTAAACACTTTTACTGAAGTTGGCAGCTGCAGCATAATTGCCTTGGGGTTGCTTTTCAACCTATCTGAACTCTGAAGTTGTCAAAGTTCTGATAAGCTGGTCCATTGCTTTTTTTTTTTGCAGTAAATTAGTACTTGTGATAAACCAATCAGTTAAGAACGATAAATGAGAATCAATGTACCAAGTTGTTTGTTGTCCAGTTCTGTTTAATATTGGATGTTACATGAAATTCCGTCATTTTTTATGATGTCCTTGAATTCTCTACTATCATGATCTCTGATCCTGGCAGTTGCTATATTTCTCTTGAGACTTTTAGCTGCTTCCACATATTAGGAAGTCTTTGTTTTGATTACATAACATCTGTCATATGGCCTACTTTATATTAAAATAATAAATGTTGTACATGCGGATTAGGTAGGATTGCCTCTTGTCCAGCAATACCTCTTTCAGTTTGATCATTTGGTCAAAGAGCATATGCCGAAGTTGGGTGAACATTTTGCTCAGGAAATGATAAATCCCAGCATGTATGCCAGTCAGTGGTTCATAACAGTTTTCTCGTACTCTTTCCCATTTCACTTGGCTCTCAGAATTTGGGATGTCTTTCTTTTTGAGGTCAGTAATCTATCATTATTATATCCACTCTCTGATGCCTGGATTTACTGTTGAGCTAACCGAGTTCACTGTACCAGGGTGTTAAAGTAGTCTTCAAAGTTGGCTTGGCTCTATTGAAATATTGCCATGATGATCTGGTAAGTTTTAAATACAGAAAAGTTATTAAATGCTACTTTTTCTTGCTCCTACAGGTTAGAACAACTATAACACTCGCTTATTCGCAGGTAAAGTTGCCATTTGAGAAACTCATACATGCTTTGCGCAACTTCCCTGAGGATGCCATGAATCCAGATATACTTTTACCAATGGCTTTTCCAATCAAGGCTAGCCCACTCTCTCTCTCTCCCTTTCCCCCTCCTTCCCTGTGATTAGCCAAGACTCTCCTCGCCTAACAATGATATCTAAGGGTTAGACAAATGCTTGTAGGTGCCTATATTATTTTTCAGAGTGATACTTTTGATTTCTCATTTATCTTTCCAAAGACTGTTTTCTGGGAAGGGATGAAGTTGGAATAACTGAGGAAAAAATAATAAATTGGAATTGACACACAGATAAAAGGAAACTAATGGAAACATTAACTTGTAATGATTTTGTAGAAGACAAGCAATATGCAGTACAATTTTAGCAATTTGAGGGGAGGTTCACATGATTAATCCTAATTTAATTTCACCAGCTAGGGAAAAACATCCTTGCCCTCCTAAGACATTTCCGAAGAAACCAAATAAAAAAAAATAAAAATAATAATAATAACAATAATAAAAAAATGAAAAGAAAGAAAACATTTGTGGTCAAAGCGCATGCACTGCTTCTCAATATGTTCACGTACAAAACATTGTTTTTTTCTTATTTTATAGAACTAGGCAATAAAACACTGTTTGCTTGCATAATTAGTTCAAGTTATTTGACTGTTGTTCCTTGAGCGAATTGTCTAAGTAATGTTTGTTTTCTTTCTCTGGTGCTGTGTCTTGTTATCTACTGTGCGTGATTTAAGTTGTTCTGTAGTTCTTAACCAGTGTTTATACGCTCCCTGTACATGCGATGGATGCCTCATAACTTTGAAAATTTTATGTCAAGCTTCAGTCTGAAGTGTGAAAATGTTGAACTCAAACTAGGCACTCTACCTTGGATTGAAATTTATTTCTCATTGTTATGCATGATAACAGCCATCAACTTCTTTATTTGTGGGTAGTTTTGCATCAGTTGTGCTTGTGTTTTCTCTTGCATGTCTATTTGTACATCTTCCTTAGCCATTTTGATGCATTCCTCATCTGGTAGTGGTGTGGTTAATCAGCAGTTCATAGGTTGAACTTAAATTGGTGGATGTTTAGCAGCCATAGGCTTGTGAACCTAGAAAGTAATTTTTTTTTGTCTCTACGTGGATCTATATACTAAAATAGTTTGAGTAGATACATGTAGAATCTAACCAGCACAGGCTTGTTGTAAGGCTGCTGAGTTTGGCTCAAGGAGAGCTTCATAAATGGATTAAGTTCAGAAGCAAAACTCTAGCATGATAACTGATGAATATTAAATGAAATTGAATGCATACAGATTGCAAGCCTGTCGGTTAAGTAGCACTATAAAGCTGTATGTGGCAAAGATTTGTTTCCAAGCCTATGCAAGGATTAAAGGGAAGGAATTGTTATTAGCTAAAGAGTAATTATAGGATACTTGATGATATTTCTTTACATGTTTGATTTCTCAGAAAGAGTACTTAATCTGGATATAAACACAAGACTGAAACAATCTAAAGGGAAACAAAAGGCTCTCAGCATCTGACTGAATCCTCATTTGATTGCTGTCCCCCTGTGTCATCTCGTTAAGCTATTTCTCATTTGTATTTGTCCTTTTCATATAGGTTTCCAAGAATTTGGTGGAACTGAAGCAGGAATATGAACAGCAACGGCTGAAACCTTCTGAATCCCCAGTCAAACAGTAAGATGTACCAAATGCAAAATACCTCTGGAGAAACAATCAACCAGCTTTTGTGCATAAGCTTGGATTCTTTAGTTCTCTGTTTGAAAAAACTGTCTCTGCTGATGTACATAATCACATTGATCAGATTACCCGATTCATACAGTTTTTAGTACAAAGTAGTCTATTATTTGAAGGAGAAGGCGCCTCAGTCTTTGCCATGAGGGTCAATTGTACAAGTCTAACTAGTCTTCTTATGTTAAAAATGTTATGTCCATCTCTCTCTTTGTAAAGGTAGTTTTCTGATCAGTTTACACGCATTTAGAAATGGATACCTGCTAACTGTGTGGTTTTGATATGTCAATCTTTTTTAGACAGCTAAATAATGGTGTACTAGCTTCTGTCCTGTGATGTGAGATTTGGTTCCTGTCACAATCTATAAGCTGAGTCAGCCTCATTACGTTTAGCTATAACTAACCACACGAGTTGGTGGCATTTTAATATGTTTTTAGCTGGATTTGTCAGAAGGAAACATGCAATTTGGCAGTGGCAAAATATCTTTGCTTCTTAATTTTTTTGTTTTATATCATTACATAAACAGATCTCTAAGACTTTATTCTATAGTTTATTTTTTTAATTATAAACCATTTTCATTGGTTGTGTGGTCACCCACATTATAGTGATATTAGTTAGGGGGTAAAGTGTACGTAAACTTTACCCACTTATCTTTGTGGGGTAGAGAGGTTATTTTCAGTAGACCTCGATTTAAGAAAAATCGTGTTTCAATAGAGAAGTTGTTTTCAATAAATCTGTCTCTCACAGTCAGGAAAATGTTACAGTAATTTATTTCCCACTCTAAAGATGAAATGATGTTTTAAGGGGGTCTTCAGCCAAATCATTGCCTTTTATCTTTAGTAAGGGGTGGATAGTGAGTGGTGATGGTGACTCCTATCAACTATTTGCAAACAAGAACTGTCAAGCATTAATAGAAATGCTAGCTCTTGCTTGTTGCTACAACACATTAAGGAAAAATCAATTGTTTCCTCAACTTGCATTACTAGGGAACAGCTGTATTACCATAGTAGTACTAATCAGTACCAGTTGAAGTAGGACCATCCAAACCAGCCTGTAAATCATCCAAACTATACTTTGGATGGTATCACATGAGCTTCCTTCACACTTGTCTCTTCTTTTTAGTGTGATGGTAGCCGAGGCCAACTTGTGTGCATCACGACTATTCCACCAGAGAAACCCGCTGAATATGATTCAGCAGGTCATTCTTGAAACTGATTTTGCCTCTCACCAACACAATAACTAGCAACTCTTCCTGTCAATGCTTAGGCAGACGAAACAAAATCACATTGCATGCTTTGCTTCTGCTGTAATTTGAACCACGGTATTCATTTTAAAGAAAATAAATTACAATACTACTTGAATAATGTTGAATACCGAAGCAAGAAATTCTTCTGTACACAAACCCCGCCCCTGATTGCTTCCAGTTTAGTTACAAGACCATCAAGTCCACAACAATTAACTATTTATCTACTTTCATACAAGGAAAGAACCAAAATAAGAAGAAAAAACAAGGTACAAATAAAAGATAATAAGAAAGAATAGAACCCTTAAAGGGGGGGAGAAAAGTAGTCAATCTCTGACCAATAATATACCAGCAGAAACAGCTCATCCTCCTACTCATTTTGATCCGGTAGACTTTCATTATGATGAAAGATTTGTAAGTAGAGCACACTCCTCATAAATGACCAGAAAGCTGAGTCTTAGATGGTTATACTTGATGGTTCCTTCTACTTTCCGACCTTGGATCTGGGTTGTCACTCTTGTCAGTGTCGTAGTTTTGAGAATCACTCTCCCCGTTACCTGCTTGAGATCTTCGTTGCCTTCGATCCTGCAGTGGAGAAAATGAAAATGATACATAAGTTTCTCATTTCCTATGTGAATGATTTGCTATATTTTTGTTCTTTCAGCTCTACAATAAGAGTTGAGCAATTGACAGATGAAATACTTTTGACGATGATATATTAGGCATAGTTATCATTCGGTACCATCTCTACAAGCAGCAAATATTAGTTGTGCTCACATGGATGTTTGTTCATCCTACCTTTATTTATCTACACCTCAGGAAACAAGTTAATCTAAAGAATGGTACCAACACCCCACCCCCACCCTCCATCAAGTGACAAAGTTCCTACATAAGAAAAGAATGACCAAATACACAAAGCCATATTCATAAATTCTAGGACATGAATGTGCTTATCCAACAACTTCTACAAGCAATGCAGATTGAATAAGAAAAACTGCTAGTAAGCTTCGCAAAATTAACACATCTGTTCAAACAAAGAATTTATTGGATCTACAACAGGGATCACAGTTAAACAAAATAAGGAACTTGAGGGTCCATAACATGGCAAGAGAAGAAAAGAGAGGACACGAACAAGGACACCAACCTCTCTTGGTATGGGATATTCCTCTGATTCAAGCATACGAACAACTTGGCTCATCTTTGGTCTCTTGTCAGAATCTGGATCAACACATCTCAGAGCAGTCAGAAGGGCTCTTTTGAGAGCTCTTGTTGGTGGCCTTGTTTCAATATTTGGATCTACTACTTCCTCGGAGCGCCTGCTTCCAACCATCATTTTCAACCAATCAACAAGATTCACCTGCAACCACAAAAGTCTAATACTTTAAGAGTCTATTTGTAGAGCAAAAATCAGAGTAGGATATTGGTATAAAAAAAGTGGTAAGGGAGATTGAAAAGGACATCAACATAAAAATTTAGAGGCCAAAATGAAAAACAGAAATCCTCCACTAGAACTCAAGCTCCGGTGAGAATTCTTACCAAGGTTGGAAAGATTCAGATGTGATTCTACTAATATCTAATGTCATAATATAAAACTTTGTGGGCCATTGGTAGTGAAAGACCATAAAATTCAAATATTAATCAGTTTCTATTCACCTTTCCATTGGACTTGACGGCGTGAGGTATAAGATTACTATTTTTACCAATTAATGGACAGCCGGAAGATATACATACTCCACACAAAGCACCAGATTAGGACACTAGATAGCTATAAAAGAAATTGATAGGTCACTAGATAGCTAAGTTATGAATGTTGTACTCATATGTACAAAAATATATTTCATTGTGACATGGTGAAAAAAACTACCAAGCATTGTCTCGTAAAGCAGCAAGAAATAGCAGCTTGTTACCATTTACCAATACTAGCTTTTGTTCAGATAATGTAACGAATACAGAACAAGTAAGGCTAACTCTTAAACTATAATTCAGCCGAAGGCTGAAACATGAGCATGGTTTACGACAATATCAGCCTGCTGGAAACAGGTGAGTTAAGATATCTTTCTCAAAGATTCATAGCATGTGAACATGTAATCTGGAGAAATTCAAGGGAAACTAAATAGAAAATGACAATGAGAAAAATATCAGAAAACCAGCAAGGCAAGTATTAATAAAGATCTATTCTGCCAAAGATCTGGGCACAATTCAGTCTTACAGCTTCTTCAATAATGAGGATGCGGATAAGATTTCTACGTCAAGTGTGCTAATTAGATCTTAAGGTATGAAGGATAACAAACCTCTTGGGCAGGACGGCCATAGTCCACAGGATCTCTTCCTGTGATTGATTCTAACAACACTACCCCAAAGCTATAAACATCACTCTTTTCATTCAAGAGACCAGTATTTGCATATTCAGGAGCCACATACCTGTCAAATATTTGAAAGGGCGTGAAATGATATAATGCTGCTAAACTTCTATTTCATAATTTAATACCAAGAGAGTAATAAAACAAGACACTAGACGTTGAAGATTGTAAAGTCCAGAACATGAAGATTACTCTAGCTGGAATGGAATCAAAAGGAGCAGAAGGAAGAAACTAACCCAAAGGTACCCATGACTCGAGTTGTAATATGACTTTTACCAGCACCAAGCAGTTTGGCCAAACCAAAATCAGAAACCTTAGCATTGAAGTCATCATCAATCAAAATATTACTTGATTTTATGTCTCGATGAACAACTTTGGGCTCAATATTCTCATGCAAATAGGCAAGACTGCAAGAAATGATAGCACATCAAGAGATCTATATTATTCCAAAATAGATTTAGCTGAATGAACTTACGCTTTAGCTGTCCCAAGGAGAACCTTCATCCTAGCCTCCCAAGTGAGATACCCGTGGTGTCGCATGGCTCCATGAAGCCACTGTTCCAAATTGCCATTGTTGACATATTCGTAAACCAGCATCCTGAGATAATGAATTAGAACAGAGCTGTTAGAAATGCTAAACAAGAAAGACGATAATACTCATTCAATTACTTCACAAGCGCGTGAAAGTAAATGAACAATCCAAAGCTTCATTTTTCGTGTCCAAAAAAGGTATAGGACTATCAGGGACTTCCATATAGGGAAATACCTGTGAGTTCCTTCAATGCAGTATCCTAGAAGGCGGACCAAATTTTTGTGACGCACATGGCCAATGGCTTCAACCTCCACTTGGAACTCTTTCTCTGCTTGGCCTCTGGGACAAAGATCTTAAATTCAAACTCAAGCCGGCAACTAAAACAAAAGGACCAGTAAGGAAAGCATTAAATTTGATTTTATCAACTCACAGATTGTTGAGGAGCTTCTTAATAGCTACAGGTGTTCCATTAATCAAATTCCCCCGGTAGACAATGCCATATCCACCCTCACCAAGAATATTTTCCTTTGAAAACCGGCCTGTTGCAAGCTCAAGATCTCTCAATGTAAACCAGTGGCCCCAACCCAAGTGAGAAAACTCAGGTAATCCGGTTAGAGGAGAAGGAGCAGTTATTGGATGTGAATTATAAGCTTTATACATTGCACTTTTGCATGAACTCCCTTCTTCTCCTGATTGTGATCCACAACAGTCCTTGTCAACATGATGGAAGGAACCTGATTGACTGCTGTTATCTCCATTCTTTTTCCCCATTCCAAGATGAACCAGAACCTTGTCTGATTCTTTATCACTGGTTTTGTCATGAATGGTGAGAAGAATTCCGTCCCGTGGAGAAAAATCATTTGTTGATACTTGCTCAACCCGAACTTCTTTAATTTCCTTAGAAACTGTAGGTATTTGGCTAACAGGGAGATTGTCTGTACCTCTTCTCAACTTCCTCCGTAAAGTCAGATAAAATGTCAACAGTAAGAGGATTACCACTATAAAAATCCCAACAAAAATTCCGATCAATTGCCAGACCTTGAGACCAAAAACAGCAGTTTTTTTGGATAATTCATCGTTTAGACTACCAGCCATCTTCTAGGATGTCAACAGACCTACAAAAAAAGTATAAATTGAATGATGAACGGCAACATTACACGAAAAACACACTGAAGTTATAATTGCAACTCCAAGTCAAACAGAAAATATGAGCATTTCCACACACACACACCCCCCCCCCTTTATACTTCCAATGAGTAGAGATCAAACCACAAAATAGCAAACAGCAAATTCATAAACTGGCCCAGTCAACCAAGAGATCATATAGCAAGATCCACAAACAGAGAATGTAAGGCAACACAAACAAATGCCCCTGTAAAACCCCTGATGCCAATGTTGACAAAGTTATACAAGAAATGCAAAACAATGGAAACACAGAGAAATAAAGTTGATGACTTTAAGAAAGTTCACATTTTTATAATCCCCATACCTTCCTGAGATATTACCCAAAATCAAATCTTCAATGCCCAGATCTCAAGAACTCCATCATCATTAACCAATTCCTACAGATCTTGACCAAGAAAACCCCAAAAAAAGACAATGTCAAAATGACCAAATTCCAAGAACACACACAAATAAACCCTCTTCAGAGCAACACAAGTTAAATAGCAAAACTAATATTACAATCTTGTATCTGATTCTTCACAGCATTAAGAGATTCAAGTCCAAATCTAAGCTGAGATGGTGTTTTCTTAGACCACCACCTGCCCCCCCTCAACAGTAAACCAGATAACAACAACAAAAGTACTAAATTTGCAAAAGATACATAAAATGGTAATAATGTTAATGATTTATTTTTTGTGGACTACTTTTTTAGAATAGTAATATGACAGAGAAGGAAAGGAAGGATGGAGTTATCAGTGGTAGGTGATGAGGAAATGCCTTACAAACAGTAAAAGGGAAGTCATGGAAGAGGTGCAAGGCAAACTCTTAGTTGGCACACCCCAACCCCTTTTTTTAATTTCTTATGAAAGATGACTGATTATCAGAATTCAGAAAGAAAATAAAAAAACTTTACTGCCATTAACATACTTACTACTATTAGAAAAATCAATTTCTCAAGACAAAATTAATAATATAAAACAAGACAAATGTTATTATCATACTAAAAAAAAGAGTAAAATTCCTAAAATTCTGATACCATAAATTTGGCTTTTTTAGTTTTGTTACCAATCTTGGAAGAAGATAAGTGATGTAATGTAATAGTGTGTACTAAAAGTAGAGTAACTTTGTACAGTCTTTCTTTTTTTTTACTTACTTGTAGGGAGGAAAGGATAGAAAGAAACAAGAAAAAGTTAGAAAGCAAATGACAGGCTTTGTTTGGATGAGGGGAAGGCATGTCAGTAACTCACTGACTTGGGGGTTGGGTGGATGACATCCTGGACTCTTGAGTCTTGTTGACCTTGTGTGGACTCTGGACCAATTCAACAAGTTTTTCTTACCTTTTCAGGTTGTTACTATTCCTGTTATTTCGGTGTCATGTCTTCTTCATTTCCGAATTTTTTTTTTTTCAAACTGCTTTGTTATAATTTTATTGAAATTGAGAATTCATCGAACCTTATTCATGATGTTATATTAGGTATGTTATTATTGTTGTTTTTATTTTAACGCAAACTACACAATGGAAGTATTATAGAAAAAAAATAACGTGTACTCCATCTAGTTCATATTTGGGATATGACACGTTCTGAGAAAAATATTTAAAGACTTAAATTAAAGATTATTTTTCTTTTAATTATTATCAAATTATTTTTCTATAAAATGTAAAGTAGTTAAAAATATCATTAAATAAAGCATAAATATAAAGGAAAAAAATCTTAAAATTTTTCTTGAACTTTAAATAATTCATTTATTTTGTACTACGAGAAAAATCTCAACGATTCTTCGGTATCAATTATTCACTTACTTTGTACTATCCAATAAGCATATGAATATAATGTGTAATACATGTAGGGAGATGGACACATATGATTTCTAGGAGTATGAGATACTAAAAATAATGATCGTCCACCCAATTGAGAAATTGAAAAATTAATTGAGTATAAAAACATATTTAAATAGAGAATATACTCTTTCAATTTTGAGTTATTAACATTGAGGGCTCAGTAGTTAACTGATAGTATAAATTAGAATTTTATGAGAATATTCTCGAATTTTTTATCTAAATTTATTTATTTCTATAATTGAGTTATTACTACTGTAACGACCAAACATTATTATGAGTAATAAAAATCATTTATTACACATATAATTGCAAAACTAGTGACCTTTTTTTGGCGCTATAGGCTTAGCTGCATCCACCTTGCATTCCTAAAAAAGTGGTATGACTAAACAAGTTAGTTGATGCAACTAATCAAAAATCAGTCTAAAGTTAATCAAGGAAGTATTTTCAACAAACCCATTTAGCCATATAGGATTATATTAAAGAGGAAATATTCCTCTTTTGATTCAATTTTACTGTTATTGGACTTGATTAGTATGGACAAAATATGAAAAAGCAAAGAGCAGTGTGTTTGGTATGAAGGAAAATATTTTCCGTAAAATATTTTTCAATTTCTTTTTATGTTTGGTTGATTTAAATCTTTTAAAAAATATTTTTCAAATAGACTTATTTTTCTTAAATCTAAGGAAAATGATTTTTCTTCCTAAAGTAAAAGAAAACAATTTTCAAAATTCTCATTAAACCTCACCTTCGACTCCCGACCCCAATCCAACTCGGGGCATCGAGGTCGAGAATCAAGATTGAAAGTCGAATCCCAAATGGTCGTTAGGAGTCAAGACCCGGGTCATGATAGTTAGTTGGGTTTCGGGTTGAGGTCAAACCCTGGATCTCGGGTCGAGATAGAATCTTGGATTGCAGTCCGAAGTTGGGTCTCGGATCGGGTCGGGAGTTTAAAGAAAATATGTGAATTGTTTAATTAACACCTAATTCACATGGACTAGACCAGAACTATACCAAATTAAAGAAAGAAAAAAAGAAAAGTCTCTTTTTCTTTTAATCTTCTTTAAACTGTCGGTTAGTTATTTTAAAATACTAATACGGCTGATAATGAGGAATCTAATTTGCTTAAAGGACTTTAATGAAAGATAAAGGTTTTGCCTTATAGTTGAAGCTAATATTAACGTAAATCATCATTATAAATATATGATAGAAAGAATGTATTAACCTAATTTATAAGGGACCTTGCCCTACATTTGTAGGTTAGAAGAAATTTTATAAGTTTTTCTAGGGTCCCTTATGTCTCAAATTTAAAAAATATTTGGATTAAAAGATTAAAAATAAAATACTATCATGGTTTTGGCCAACCGCATTAACTTTGTTAGGAATTATAATACATTATTGTGATAGTCTTTGAAGCTACCTGCCATATAATATTCAATAATCAATAATTCATCGGTTATAATTTGCCAAGTTGAACACAAATGTTCTATATTAAAAAAAGTCAAACCATTCTGCTAATATTTATATACTTACTTTTAATTCTGGCAGAAAAAAGAACAAATGTACTTTGGTGAACTAGTGATTTGAATTTATTAATTATTATTATCAGTGAGCAATTGTATTATAATGTTTATTTCATTATATTATTGTAATTATTATATTTGTTGGTCAAAGAATCTAAAATTTAACGATAATTATTCCAAAATTAGATGTATGGCTATACCTACCTTGCTAATGCTACAGTTGGAAATTCTTGTTTTTCATGTACCAAATGAGTTGATTTCTGTAGGAATATATATTTAGTAATGATGATAATTTTGTTCCAGTAAATAGTTGTGAAAAGAGGGACTAATTCTCTATTATTACGGTTAAATCTCTATTTATGATAAGATAATCGTCACTAAGAACCAATTATGGAATAAGATTGCGGACGTTAATTACGGGTAAATAATATCTCATTTGTGGCAGGCACAGGATATTTTTAGATAGTCCTAAACCAAATTAAGCTTTTTATCATGCTTCGTCACTGGTTATTTCACCTAAAATTCTATATTTATTTTAAGAAAGTTAAGTATAAAATATGAAAAAAATATTAATTTTAAATTTTAAATTTTAATTATGTTTATGCTACGAGCCTAGTTATATTATATTTATCTTGAAACTAATGTGTCCCTTTCGTTTATTGTCCTCCATTAAATTCTTAGTACTTTTCACATGATCCAACTTTTTCTCTCCATCCCGCATTAATTTTCACCCGGCCGTCACATGATTTTTGTTCAATTTAACTTTTAAATGATAAATTGAGTATTTGGTCAAACTCAGTTATCATAAATTTTACAATAAAATATAGAACTACTACTCCCTCTAGGCTCTATGCAGTTTTTTTTCTTCCTTTTCTTTAAATTTGACTTTAAAATGTCAAACTATGCTAGGTGAAATTCATTTTCTAGAATTAACTTAAAAGTTTATAATGAAACGACATAATAAATTATACAAAAGTACAATCACGTAAAAGTTTCAAAGTGTTTTTTTTTTCCCAACAAATAACAGTTTACCTTAAAACATAGGCAATCGTATAGGATGAAAATTTTGGTATAATTAATTATAAAGAAAAAATGCAAGGAAGAAACCGACAAAATTAAAGAGATGGTTACGCTTAATTTTTATTTTATTAGGGGGGAGTTAAGCTTGATGGTGTGTTTGTTACGGATGAAAACATTTTCTAATTTTTCATGTTTGATTGGTCGAAATGTTTATATTTTTTCTGGGAACAAGTACCTTAAAAACATTTTCTTGGTGGCATAAGTGACATTTCAAGTTTATTATTTATTTTCCACATATCCCTCCCGAACCTCCACTCCCCATCCCATTTCACCCCCCCCCCCCGACATAGTGCTCTGTTAAATAATATATAAATGCTCTTAGAACAATATTTTCTTGCTTATTTATCAAACATTAAAAAGAAAAAATCCACTTCTTTTCAGATTTTTTTTTTTTATAGAAAATAATTTTTCGTAGAAAACATTTTCCTTCCTAACAAACACACATGTGAAAAAAATTACATCATGGATCTTTAGCTTTTCCTCCAAGTCTTTTCCTTCTAGATGCCATACCTTATTACCTTTGTCTCTTCTTAAGACTTTTCACCTAAAATTTTGAGAAAAAAAGAAGTTGTGAAAGGGGATATGTTTAGGACTTTAGGTAAAGTAATAAAAATGATGATTAGCAAATAGATTGTCAAATTCTTTTGGACAAAAGAGGTTATTAAATCAATGTTGCTATTAGGATTCTACAAAGAAATCTCACCAATTTTTGTTGATCTTAAAGACATTTTGCCACATAACTAATCAGTAATTAATTAAAGTCAACTTTATAATTTAGTGATAGCAAAAGTCCATCTAACTAGAAAATTACATTTTGATTCTCAGTTCTCAACCTTCCAGAAATAAAGAAACAGGTTTTTCATGTTGAAAAGTTATTACCAAATTTTCTTCTTTCATTCTAATCACTAATAATGCACGTAGTTATTTAAATTAGAAATTGAATATTATAATCTAGTCATATAACGTGTATAGTTTGGTTCTTGTTAATTTATGTATAACAAATTTTCTAAATTCCTAATTACGAAAGTGTCATGTTACAAGCGGTTTCCTCCAACAACTAAATAAATTAATATAATAAGCAATGTTCTGATCTCACTTTATACTCGCAGAATCAAAGTTATTACTACTATTTTTAAAACATGTTTTTGGAGGAAGGAAATATATTTATTCTTTTTGTGATATTTATTTCTAAGCTGTGTCCACCTATTAATACAACTTGACTTGTATATAAATATAGAGGCAGGAGTCTGGAACTTCAAAGTTTCTTAATTAAGGGTCGTTTAGACATGCAATATGAAATCAGATTGATATAAAGTTGAAATTGTGTTTTGATATCTTATATTGTAGTAGGTTTTTCTTAGACATGAAAATTTCATAAGTAATGAAAATTATCAAGATTTCTTCAATTCTTATACAATCAAACCATAGTTCATAAATAAGATATCAGAATACCATTATAAGGTTCCGCATTAATAAATCACATATCTTCATGTTTTGTTTATAAATAAATGTTTGTGATTACAAACTTTCGAATACACATAATCTTATAAAGATCCACTAGTCAATAATAGTAAATTAAAATAGCAATAACTAGGTGTTCTTTAATATAATTCTTTCAAATGGTTCAGACAATATTCTCTTCACATCGAGCATGAGTCTTCTTTTTTTTGCAATTTTTAAATGATGGATTCTTTTTTTCATAAAATATGAACTTATGAATCAAGATTTACATTTTAATAAAACTGAATCTTTTTTTTTTTTTGGAGAATTATGGATGTGAAATCATAATTTAAAATTATATTCCCAAGTCAGATCATGTCCAAACACTGATTTAAAGTTAGAGATAAGTGTCAAAAACACACCTAAACTATCATTTTTTTTAGTTTCATACCTAAACTATTGAGAGTGTGAGTTTTCTACCTAAACTATCACTTACTATTAGTTTGAGAAACACACTTCTATCTTTTATAACACTCACATCGTGGTGTGTGTAATACACTCTCTCTTTTATTTAAAAAAATTGTCACATTACACTCAACATGGAATAAACATTCCACATGGAATAAACATTTCACCTTGACAAAAATTAAATAAATTATTAGTATTATTTAAAATTAAAGATTAATCCCAAAAAATAATATTTTTTTATAAAATAAAATGTAAAATATTTTTCTTACTCCTCTCACTGTATCCCACCCCCTCCCCCCGCGCCCGCCCATATTTTTAGTTTTTTATTGTTTAAATTTCTTTGATAAAAATATTTAATTTATTTTACTTTATCTCCCCCCCTCCCCTTCACCTAACCCTCCGCTTCCAAAAAATTTTCTCGTTTTGTGTTAGATATATACATATCGAAAATATTTTTTACTTGCCGTCGCAAGACTTTTTAAAAATAATTTTTTTATTTATGTTATATTCGGTACACAAATAGAAAGAAATCCCTAAAAATATATGTACATATCTAACAAAATAAAAAATTAAATATATATTATCTTAAAACCATGAACTCCTAACTTGAATGTTAAATTACTATAATATCCCTAACTTAGGTTGTGACTTTTTTGATGAGTTGTGACTTTTTTGATGAGTTGTGACTTTTCCGATAAGTTGTGACTTTTTTCAAAGGGTTGTGATTTTTTGATGAGTTGTGACTTTTCCAAAGAGTTGTGACTTTTCCAAAGGGTTGTCACTTCTCGGAAAGGTCGTGACTTTTCAGATAAGACACAAAAAACACTTGTTCATACTACCCTTTGTTGACTATAAATAGAGGGGCTTCCTCTCATTTTTCAACCACAATTTTTTTAAATCTTCTACTCTTCTTCTTCTTGCATCTTAAAAAAATTGTGCGATTTATTATGGTTGAGTGAGTTTGAAGTTTAGCGGAATATGAGGTACCACTATTCTGATGAAGTGAATCGTTCTATCCTAAGAGGGTATATTCCGTAACCTCGAGTACTTGAGGAAAATAATTTTTTTGATATAATTATTATTTTTTGCTTAATATATAAATTAGTATGCAATGCTCCAATATATGAAGTTAACATGATGTAGTCTAAATTCATTTGTTTTTGTTAACAATTTCTCTTGTGATGTAGATATATGCTTCTGAATATCTTTTTCCAAAATTTAGAGAATTGTCATGATTTATTTTTTTGATGCTCAAGACAAAAGAATGACTTTATTTATCAATGTTACTTATGTGATTTAGATTGACAAGAAGTTTGCTTCAAAATATTTATTACTATATGAACATTGCCCTTTTGTTTTACTTATTTATTATTTCTTAATATTTAAGTATTTTAGACAAAGAAAAGTTCATATGACTTGTAATAACGCCAGTTGAAGTTTGTATCAGTTTAATTTTTATTATTTATTTAATAGCTTATTTTTATGAGATAAATATTTTCATTAATGCAAATATATATTTATATTTGGGTAGGTATTTGTATTTAAATTAAAGTATTATATATGTCACTAATGTATTATTAAGTTAACATGATCTTCTAACTTCAAAATACATTATTTTAAAATGTTTCGAGTTCTTTTTTAAAAAACAAGACTCATAACAAATGTGAAAATATGTGAATATATAAATCATTTAAAATTTATTATTTACAAAATAAATTTTATATTTAATAATATGGAATAAACATTTACATTTTGTCCCTACACAAAATTAAATCTAATAACTATAAAAAAAATAGTAACATTAATTAAAAGTCCTATTTATTTATGTAAGTATAAAATTTATTAGAAATTCAGCTATTGCACATTAATTCTTTAGTTATAACATTATAAATTCTCTTAGTTATTACTAATTATTGCAAACGTTATTCACACTTTTTTACATTCTTAGTTATAATATTATGAATTTTATAGTTATTACATTAATTATTTCTATATTTCATCTTTCTTTATATTAACTTTTGACCAATAATATTTTATATTATTATACCGCCCCTATATATGTGATAACACGGTGTTGTTATTTTTCCTTTGACGAATCATGTTTGGTTGAATAAATTGAAAATCATTTACAAGTATGAACTATATCTTTGTTGGGTGTAAGATGAACATGTGATTATATATATGATTTCACAGATACAATATATTTTTTAATTTTAATTTTTAATTTTTTCGGTAAAAAAAAAAGGAAATATTTCTCAGTTAACGTAGTTGTTCTCTTCACATGTTCATATGACATCTAAACAGTTTAACGTGGAATACACGTGCAAATCACATCTGGTTAGATGACAAGAAAAATACACAACAAATATCGTCTATAAGGTAATATTAGTGAGATACGACAAATTATATGATTGAACCTCATCAAATTGAAACAAATATATACATTATTTCATTTAACTAATAAAAATTTTCACTGACCATCTTCATAGGTTCGCGTGAATAAGAGATATATATGGCGATCCACATTGAACATTCACAAAAGAATCTGCAATATTTTTTTGTGTTAAGCTTATTATTCAAATATTCGCTTAAATAAACAATACTATTTACTATAACATATATTTTATGAATTGGTAATCACGTGCAATGCACGTGTCAAAAAACTAGTATATATATATATATATATATATATATATATATCATGAATGTTTATTTTGAGCAAAGTGGTGCTCCGCCACATAGGGATATGGCTTGTAGACTGAATATCCCATTAATGTTACAAAAAAATATCGATTTTATTGTGATTAATAACATTAGATTAGATGTCGATTGAAGGAGACAATGAGATATTACTGGGACATATTCATGGATTGCCTTGCTAATTATTGGATTTGCATAATTGATCATATGTGATTTGCATAATTATTGGATTTCACTTTGTTTGGTAAGTGAAATGCTTTCTCTTGTCACATTTACACATCAAATCATATAGTATTTTTTTTTGAATAAAATGGTTATCACTCTTGTATCATGTAATAAAAGTCATGATTTTAAATCACTATTTGAATATGTGATTTGAAATTCCAAATCATAAAATTTTAAATGTAAAATTTGACTCTTAAGTTTATATTTTATAAAAAGTATCCAATATTTTATTTTTTGCAAATAAAGATTAATTATGCTTTGCGTGAAGAGATTATTCATACCATGTGAAATATTTATATTATATAAAGAATAACTAGATATTATTATTGTTGACTAGTAAATCTTTATATATTTGTGTGTATTTGAAAGTTTGTAATCTCAAACATTTATTTATAAATGAACATGAAGATATGTAATTTATCGATGCGGCGCTTTAGGATATTTAGATATCTTGTTTATGAACTATGATTTGCTCCATTCTATAGGATTTTATTAGAATTAAGAAAATTTTAATAGTTTTCACAGGTTTTGGGGACTTATATGTTTATGCGGGAAAATTACAACTTAAGAAATTCAAATTGCATGTTCAAACAAAACTTCAACTTTATAACAATTTAATTTCATATCGCATGTCCAAATGAGCCAACTACTTATGCACTTTCAGTCCACCCAGACCAGTAGTAGCTCTCCATTCTCTCATAAATAAATAAAGTTCCCCCTGGGCCGGGTCTTTCCCTGTTGTTCTGTTCCCGCCACGAGAAAGACGCAAGGAATAGGTCTAGAAGTAATCCTTGAGGAGGGAAAAATGGATTGGGAATGTGGCTATAAATAGTCTTACAACAAAACGTGTGGGCTGTGGGATATTATGTTACGTGGCAGTGTCATAATTTATTATGCTTTTTACGATAAAATTTGTGAAATATTAGAATATCAGATACGAAAAATATAAACTTATATCCCTGAAAAAGTTATTTGTTAATTTCATATCAGAATTTTTTTCAATCACCTATTGATTACTGAAAATATTGAACGATAAAAATTAAATCTACAAATTTAAAGGGGATAGATTAGGGAAAATTGTACAATTACACAACTTAAGATAACATAATCTCTAAAAATCTCTTCCATTTGAATTAATTACAAAAATCTTTTTTTTCCTTTTCTCTCTCTTAACATCCAGATACTTCACTCCATCTCTATCAGATACATTACAACTTTGTTTATGTACAATGTATCTTGTACAAATATTATTGTTGATATATAGCCTCAATTTTACAAAATCAATATGAATCTGGTTTATAGTTATGTATCTGATACATAAATTATGTATCGTTTGTTATGTATTAGGAGAAAGAGCAATGAATCCACGAATTCTGAAAAATCATGAATTATTATAATTTGGGAAACTTTCTAGATACAGTAAAACTTCACTAAATTTATACTTGATTAATTAATAATTTCTCTAAAATAATATTTTCATCCGGTCCCGACTTGGGCCAATGAAAAAATCACTCATTTTGATAAGATAATAAGATAATATATTTTCAGAAGAGTCATATATAAATATATGGTTCCATTAATATTATAAATTAATAATTTTTTAAAAGTACAAATATATCTAAGACAATTAGTGAAATATGATTCTATTGTGTTCTATTTTTTGTTAAAATTTAAATCTAGTTGAAGCTCATATCTAGCTTTTCTTATTGCATCCGAAAATTTTGATGTTGTCTTTTCGAACTGCACCATTAAATTGTGAAGAGTTGTAGATGCGATAAGTGTTTCCTTACGCGTAACTGGTTCCAAAGGTATTGTATCATCAACATTATTTTTTCCAATGGTATCTACAACTTGTCCTAAGATTTGGACCTCTGAACATGTATCATTTTCACTCATCCAACATGTTATTAACGACCATTTTATGGCGTAACTGAGATTATTAATCATGACTTCAAGTTTATGAATGACGTTTCCACAAGTGGGTTCATTCAAATTCTCTGAGATTTCATCTCCGAATGAATTTTGCGTCGAAACACTCTTTAAATTAACAAATATTAATTTATCAATAATATCTCTACAAAATAATAATATTTCATGATCCCGGCTATATTAATTTAGTGAGGTTTTGCTATAGTATGTAATTAATGTCTAAATTGTTGGAGTTTCTGTACTTTATACTTAATTTTGTGCGAAGAAAAAAAAGGGCTTTGTGCAAATGTTTCCCAATGTTCTTGGTCCAGTATATGTCTATATATAAGTTGAGCCCATTAGTTTCTTTGTCAAACCCAAACCCGAAGGTTTGTTTCTCTTCCCGCTCAATCGCCCCACTTTCAAATTTCTGTATACTTTTTAAATTTCCCAGAAATTTCTGCTTACTTAAAACTGCAGTGACAAGACATTTGCAACGTTACAATTGTAAGCTTCAAAATTGGCGTATCATCATGACTTCACGATCAGGTATAGAGCAAAAATCTCTTCATTCTACGATTAATTTTTCATCAAGATTCGGTTCTTAGGGTACTACTAATACGGTGGAATTTGAAACGCAGTTGATTTGTGGGCAGAACTCATAGCTGCTGAACAAGAACACTTTGATCATCCCTCGCAACAAAGTCAAGAACCAAATATTGCTGTTGTATATCGGCGGCAAAAGCCCCATAGTATTACCCCCAAAGATGCCGAAGGGTTCTCTATTTTTCCCATTATCAAGAATTCTATTTTGTTGGTTTGGTGGTTCGTTGAAGGTTTTGAACTTCTTACTTTGATTTGTTTTCAGGAGGCAATCAACTTCGAATTCGGGTAATGAAAATCGGCTGAGTTTTCTACCTGTTAAACGAATCAGTTGGAATCGTTCCCTTTCCACCAGGTTTTGTCTTTTGCCCTAATTTATATTTGTCCCTCTAAATTTCTATTGACAACCCTTCTTTTACAAAATTGGTATCAAGATCAATCTTAATGGATATACTTAAAAGGATTATGCCTGTAGTGGATAGGGATGCTGTTGACTTGCATGCTAAGCTTATCAAGATAGTTGTATCCATTCAAGCAAAAGTTTTCTTGAATTTTCTTGAATTTCTTGTGACTAATTTATTACAATTTTTAATACATTAATTAGCTCACCTATTCAAACAATAATATTCTATAGTTTCTTAATTAAGGGGAAGCTAAAAAAAGAAGAAGTAAATCCACCGATTAATGCCAGAAGTATTAAGATCAAGGTTAACACTCTTATAAGAAAAACCAACAAAAGGGAAGAAGAATGTGTAAAATCATTTGTCAAGCATTAATCTAAACGATCAACTTTCTTTTTATTTTCAAGAGTCTGTTCTTGGGATGAAATAACACGGACTATTTTAGTATTGCAGACCCCATAACCGGCCCCTTTCCCAAATAAGGATGCTTATGCACTGTGGCTCTATATAGTGTTTAACATACATATAACTTATCCCCTCCTAAGAAGTTGTTAGTCTTTCCAGTTGCTGCAAAACTCACTATCAGCTGATTTGGTATGAGCAATTTTCTTTGACTTTTTGATCATTGTAAATAATCTGGCTCCATTAAGCTTCTGAGTTTCTAAATCTTATCATCTTTTTGTGTAATATGACGACAAACAATCAGCACTTTTGGGGAATGTTTCTTGTATGAAGCTAAAAGCTGTGTAAGTTTCATATATTATTTTAGCAGAGCCCTTGCCTCCAGCATAGCGTCCAGGCAGATATAAAATGTATATTATATCTTTAATGTTCTTTTTATGTAGTAATAAAGCTTTTTTGATAGGCTAATTCAACTAGAAATGAGCTCTTCCAAAATTGAGACTTTAGCTATGTGTTTGAGAATGGTATTCTAGAAAATGTAAGCTCACTGGCAGAAACATATTGCCAGAACAATACAAAGTTACCTAAACAAGATGTTTTTGTTACTTGCAAAGAGAAGTTGTCGTAACTCCCATTAGCTATTCATTACTTTCCACTTTTGTCTTTCGTAACAAGGGTTTTTTCCCTTTATTTTGTTGACAGGGGGAGAACCAGTATTGCTGCTGTATGTGCCGAAATACATCCTCAACAAAGAAAGCCTGGTCGAAAAGCAAAACCACCTCTTCCAAGGGTAATTTGTTGAAAGACTTTCCATACTCCCACAAATCCACATTTTACTTGTTTCTTTTCCAAAGGCATCAGCTAGCTAATATTTTGATTATCATAAAAAATCACATGCCTGGTATTTCTAATTCTTCATACTTTGTAGGGTAAAAACGTTGAAGCTCCGAACTATGATAAGGAGCGGGAATATTTTCAAGAAGTTGATGATTTCGAACTAATGGTGGAAAGCCCCTCCCCAAACAAATGCAGTACATGGACTGTGGGCATCCAAACTGATGACCTCGTTATATCACGCCTGTCCTCAGTACTACAGAAATGGTTGATTTCTAAGAAACTTAACGATTCCTATGCACCTCCTGCTTCATTATCGAAGATATTAGAAACCCCAGCCTCACGCAAAGAATCTGCTATAAGATTTATTTATGGATCCTCAAATGTGAAAACCCCAGAGAAAACATCATTACGAATTCCCTCTGGTTTGTACTCCAGCCTGAATAAACGCATTGGTTTTACAAATGAAGATGTGTCCAGAGAGCAGCCTTTATCAGAAAAAGGCATTGGAGAAATATGTCCCATGGATGAGGAAGGTTGCGAAGATATCGATGTAGCTGTTAGTAAACTTTCTCTGACTTCCAGGCCTTCTTCAGTGGATGGTCACACTTGGGATCCATTTTTGGCTCTATTGGCAGCATGTGGACAGTCTGCCCCTTTAACATTATTGGAGATATTATCAAAGTATTGGTGCGGCTTCTATGACCCTTCCACTTCTGTTCTACTTTGTCTTATCGAGTATCATCTTAGTCATATCTCTCTTCTTAGTCGAACTTTTTCTGTCTTTTTGGTACTTGTGGAGCAGCGAGGTTAACTGAATTTTTTGTTTCAGCTGATACAATGATCACTAATACTGTAAACTCTTCCCTTTGAAAAACTCTAACCAGGAATTGCACAAATAATTTATAGTAGCAAGAATGATGTTGTCACCTTGGTACTCTAACAATGCAGATCTGCCTGAGGCTGATTAATCCTAAATCTCCTTTTTTTATTCTTTTGGTAAGAATGCTCTTGAAATCGTGCTTTTGAACCGTGTACACAAGACAGATGAATATCAATGTGGATTCCCTTGACTGTACTTTTAAAGCTTAGTATTATTATGAACTCGTGTACTAGGGCTCTCTTTTGATGCGCATGATCCTTAGCTTTGAACTCCATCTGAATGGCTGTTTAGTTAATACTTGGTACAAGTTGACCTTATCAATCAGTATCCATTCACTTTCATGAACAATCAAATTCATATTTTTGTTGGCAGTAGACCTAATTTAGTCTGATCTTGCTCTTAATCTTAACTTCTCAATGCATCTAGTTTTGCAAAATTGTACTCTGTCAAATGCAGTGAGACACAAACAATTGCCAAGGTTGGAGAAGGCACATTTGGGGAGGCGTTTAAGGTTGGCGAAAATGTCTGCAAAATTGTCCCATTCGATGGAGATTTCCGAGTAAATGGAGAATTGCAAAAGGTATCCAGTTCAATTATATTTCTTGTGCAATTGAATGGGCTCCAATTCCATTAAATTGAAATATGACCTAAGTAACTTGCATCAGCAAACTAAAGTTAGTGTAGTGGATGATCATAGGATCAACAACTGATCTTCTGAAAATATTTAAGTCACTCTGATTTGAAATCTGTGTTTTGATACATTTCAGAAATCAGAAGAACTACTTGAGGAAGTCATACTCTCTGGCACCCTTAATAGCTTAAGAGCTCATGAGGGTCATCTCCTGAACTCCTGTTCCACCTTTATACAGACAATGGAGTAAGTTTCACATATTAGTCTTAAAGCAAATTTGCAACTTTTTGGTCTTCTTCGGAACCTCTGTTTCAAGACAAAAGCTATGTTTAGGATCGTCTAAAGGTTTTATCTGATTGATCTTCCTTCTTGCTTATGCGTAACCTCAGAAGCTGTTCATGTGAACTACTACCTCAGCTATGAGCTACCTAGTGAGAAACAGTTTTGTAGTAACCTTATCAGTAATAAGTCTTGAAATAGGCATCCTTATATTACTGTCACCTCTAATGACTGATGAAATTGAAGCTTCTCCTGCATGCTGTTGTTTGCACTCTCCAATGTATACTATTTCTTAGAATAAGAGAAAACTAATCGTTGACCATTTATATACAATTGGTTTTACCTTTCTGCAGCATGAGGGTGTGCCAAGGCCATTATGATGCATCTCTATTAAAAGCGTGGGAAGACTGGGATGGGACGCATGGTTCAGAAAATGACCATCCTAAGGAATTTCCACAAAAGCAGGTTCCTAGCAAAGCAAATTTACTTCTTTTCTCCTAATTGCCGATAGTTGCCTCCCATTGTTCATCTGTTGTTTGAGTGGATCTTGTGTGTAGACAGATTAGTACTTTTGTTGCAGCTAGAGGAAATTACTTAGAGAATTTTTAAGTGTCACTGACTAAGCCATTACATACCTTCTAGTGCTATGTTGTGTTCGTTCAAGAACATGGAGGAAAAGATCTTGAAAGTTTTGTGCTGTTAAACTTTGACGAAGCCAGAAGTTTATTATCCCAGGCAAGTGATTTAATATTTTTCTTTTTGGCATTGTCAACGTAATATCTCATTCATTATCTTGACTGCAAAATCTGAATTCCAGGTAACTCTTGCTTTGGCTGTATCTGAGGCTGCATATGAATTTGAGCATCGCGATTTGCACTGGTTCGTTTTTCCATGTGATGATTTGTTTCAACATGTTTTACAATCTAGAGTGGGACAATGTTTTTCTGTGCGTAACAATTTTCTTATCATAGGGGAAATATTCTATTAAGTCGGAAAGGTTTAGATACAGTGCAATTTACTCTTGAGGGAAACAAAATACATGTCAGAACATATGGATTATTGGTTTCAATAATTGACTTCACTCTTTCAAGGATAAATACAGGTGTTCACCCTTTCTGTTTCTCCCGTCACATCCTGTACTTGAATTGATTTGAGATTCTTATCCCTGTATATACATGCTGATCACAGGTGAAGACATACTTTTTCTGGACCTGTCATCAGACCCCGAACTCTTTGAAGGTCCAAAAGGAGATAAACAGGTATGCTGCCAAAGAAGTCCCATGTATCTCAGGTGTTTTGATACATATTTGTATTTCATAGTTTTTTGGCATGTTTGCAGTCTGATACATACAGGAAAATGAGAGATGTCACAGGCGAATTTTGGGAAGGAAGGTATAGATACTAGCCCCTTAACTTGAATTGTTTCAGAGGTAGCAAATTGCCTTTGGCTTATCACAATAGTGTATTTTTCTTTCATTTTAAAGTTAATGATCAGTCTAAAACTGTGTTCGGACGTTGGATGTTTGGAATTCACCACTAAAATAACAACCTATTTTGTGTAACCTGCTGTCAGAGAATTTGAATTGAACCAAAATTACAACTGTGTAAGTTCTTTTGTCTCTGTAATCAGCTAGCTTTTGCTATGACCACTGGCACACAGTAAAGGTTGCCGATTTTCTAAATTACGGAAAGTCGGAAACCATCAGCAGGAAAGGGTTTCCTGTTTAATGGTGTTTCATGTCTCACTATCCGTGGAATTTCTGGTCGAGATTCAGAAGCACAAACCCATAAAAAGTTCTAGTACTATAGCATTTGTATGCTTTAGAGTTTAGACTGCCAAAGAAGGATCATGCTTGTTTTTTGTCATAACACTGTGGTTTGTTTTTTTGTTATAACACTTGTTTATAAGTGAAGTAGCTTTTTATTATGGTGTGGCTGAATTTGAGACCTAAGCTCTCTAGCAGCTAAGAAGTATCTTTGTCATGCAAAATCACGAAGTCTTTAGTGACTGGATTATTTGTCTACGGATATTGACCTTTTTGCCTTTTATTTATTTATTTGCGACAGTTTCCCCAAGACAAATGTGCTATGGTTACAATACTTGGTTGACATACTGCTGCTAAAGAAATCATACGTGAGTATTAACAATGTTGATTCCATATTATTCGTTTATACCACCTCATTGAAACTGTATAGTATTATGGATGGAGTATGTCCTCATTTTATGCAATTGGCTTTCTGTTCCTAATATATGCTGCTATATGTGCGTGTAGTTGCTGCAATTTCAGCTGCATGCAGTTTGACATTCTAGTAGTTGATTTTGACCATGTAGTTCTATCCTCTTCAAAACAGAAAAATGAAAAACAAAATCAAACAAATTGGTCAATCTCCTTCTATTACTATCATTTGTCTGATAGTCTGATACTTGATAATTGGGGATTTAAATCAAGCTCATAAAATATTCTTTTTGATTCAAAGTTAAGTGGCCTAACTCTTTGAAACTGTTGCAGGAAAGGAGCTCCAAAGATGAGAGGGAGCTACGTTCTCTGAAAAAGCGTCTGAATAGCTATGGTTCTGCAAGAGAAGCAACATCGGATGTTTTCTTTTCTGACTTAATCATTAACCTCCAGCATTGATTGGCAAGAATCCCTCAAGAAACTAAGGTATTTGCTTTGTGACTATGCTATTCTTCCAGGAATCTGAAAGTGCACTTTTCTTTAGGATGTTTTTGTATCAAGAAACCAACTTGGTTTCCCATGACAAGCACTAGAAACAGGAATATCGCTTCCTTTCCTTTACTTTCTTGTCTTGATTTTATTTAATTTTTCTTCTGTATTATATTTTGGATTATTTAATGTAATGTTAAAACCCCTTAGTCCATCCCTAGTAGTTGGGATATGATAAGCATCCCTGTGTGCTTGCCAAATTTGGAAAACGATTTTTCCCATCTGTCTAAGCCTTGATGGCATAGTTATCTGTCTATATGTCAGTTAGAGCAAGTTCGTCCGGACACTATTGTTATCAAAAGAAGAGAAACCATTGCCCTTTACCATCTGCAGTGACCAGCCAAACATCAACTGTACCAAAGGATCAACTTAGCAACCTTTCTATCCACTAAACCATAAACTCCTCGTGCTGTGTTCCAGAAGAAGTGGACATACAGCTCAGGTAGACAATGCCTATCATCTTTTTCCCCCAAAACTTTAGTGATTCTAACATATATTTTATTAATGCCTGTGTGCTTGATGCTACAACTTGACAAGAAATCTATTGTAATTCTTCTCTTTATGGCAAATTGTATCAGCAGTCACAAAGTTCAAACTTGAACTTTATAAATCACTAACAATTTCATAACTGCACGATTAGTGGGACACTTATCTTGACTTTTTACCCTTATCTATAACACAAACACTTATATCACTTATCTCGAAATTTTATTTAATTGTCTAAAAATACTTATGTAGGGTGACTAGAACACTTGTGCCTATCTATTGGTTAAATATCAAATTGGAAAGCAATACAAAGAAAAAGCAAGTAGAATGTTGTATTGGTTGTTGCTTTATATCTTTCCTTTTTGTAAAAAGAGTGAATAGAGAAATTTGTTTATTGAATTTAGATGGGCTGATCAGCTGTCGGATGACTCAGATTTAATGGATTACAAATTAGCTCACATGGGAATGGATCCTTTTGATTTGACATAATACATTTCAAAGGATTTAAGTTTTCTATTCATTGAGATGCAAAATGCATATTTTAATATCCAAACAACAGAAGCTGATTCCACAAAACCTTTGCATGATCATAAAGTATCTTTTTTGTTTTGTTAAAGGAGACCCAACCCAGCACATGTATTTCTGGACTATAAATTATAGTCCAATGATCCTAAAGCAAATGCACTAATTCTTGATTATCATATTTTATTTTGATTGTTTTCTTTATTTCTTTCTATACTTTTTCACCTTTTTTCAGCGATTAAATGGAAAGGGTTGGTTTCAATAAATCAATAACATTTAAAGAAAAAGCTTGATAATTTTACATATATTTTTTAATATTACACATACACATAAAAAAATTAAATTAAAAAAATAAGAGGAGAGAATGAGCTTGTGACCTTATAATTGTTTGATGCTCTTAAGCCTGCCTCATGCTATAGCTAATTTTGATCTTCACTTTTCCCCTATAGAAATTGTAGGATAAAAAACGAGATCCAAGTGGTTCAAAATTGACTTTGGTTCGTCAAAAGGCCTCATCTCTAAAAGCCCAGCTCGTGAGGTTTCGCAGTAGGGTTCCAATCCTCGCTTTGTTGATGGAAATTTAGCCTCTACTAAAGTAGGTCCCCAATGCCTAACTTCTCTTACTTTCAGTGCTTATCTACGACTATAAAGAGGTGATCCTAACTTCGGTCAACAAGTCTTTTATATAACATGATGCTGACCAACTAAGGGTGCCGTGAGATGGTTCACATTTCTTCATTTTTAATTTAAAAAATCAGGTTCAAACTTGGGAAATATGCATAAAACTTCTTGGTGACGACTGACGAGTGTTTTACCCCTTTAGTGGTAACGTCCTACACGAATCTAAATTAATGGGGGTCGATAAGCTTCGGATACCGCGTATACATGATTAAACCAAAAAAATATAAGATGGTGCTGCTATTAATGTTTGGTTCACTTTTGTGTGGATAAATGTTTAATAGCTGTGTATATGAGGAGAAATTGAAAAACATAGTCGTTTGCTTTGCCAAGAAAAGGAGTAACAGATAAAAAGGCAAACAGAAAGTGTCAGCAGCTCCACATCCTCCAAAACATAAATCTGATATTATCTTTGACCATTTTAAAATAAAAATAAAATTGACATTTCATAGCCACCTCTTTTTTTCTTTTCTTTTTTATTTGCATGTAATTTAACTTTTCCTTTTTGCAAAGCAGAATGTGGATTTTGAGGTGATTAAAATGAATCTGGATAGGGGCATCCCACGATACATAGCCTCCTTTATGTAGACTTGGACTACAGTTTATCCTAACTTGCTTCTTGTTTTTGTTCACCACCATGATAACTTCAATACATTTTAAAATATAATATGCTAATATCACGTTGAAAAATAATGTAAAATAAACATTAATCCGGCACTAGGATTTAAGGATGTGGTCTAGTGATCAATGAAATGGTTAAGAATCATGAGGTTTTATCTTCAACTGTACAGATGAAAATATCAAATGAAATTAGTTGACATGTGTACGACTATTACGACTTTCAAATAAAAGAGGAGAATATATCAGTCGGAGCAAAATCATGCTTATATTACTCACTATTTTTGTCCTGAGTTAAAAATATAGTTAAAATGAATAAGTTCCAAGATGAGAAAATTGATTACACTCTACCCCTTGGTTCTTGGTTTTATCACTCCCTCAATACCAAATGATTGTCCAAATTAAGTTGTTTTTTTACTTTCTAAAAGAGAAACTTTAATTACCCAAAAAAGTATTTTGTCGTTCCCCACTTTTATTTTAAATTTCAAGCTATGTTATAAATCTTCCTAGATTCAAATATATCTTCCCTTTCAGTCCCATTTCCTTTTTTGTATCTATATCCTACCACTTTGTCACCTTTCCCAACAGTTACAGTTACATTCTAAAATTAGCATTAATTAACTTTCCAGTTTTTAAACTTATATATAAATTAAGTATATAGTTTCGACCTTTTTCATGTGATCAAGATGTCATCGATTTAAGCTATAGAAATACATCGGATAGAAATACACTAATAGATCTTTGTGTCCGGACCTCGATAATCGTATACAAAAAATAAAAAAATGATGCAGTGAATCTGGGGAGAAAAGAGTGTGAGTTACATCAAATTAGAATATCATGTATCTCCTGGTCTCACTCCCATCCTTTTCTAAATACTCTAAAACATGGCTCCACCGACCACTGTCAAGGACCCTCTGCCCCACCCCACCCATATATATATTATATTCCACATAGTAATATTTCACTATCAATTTGTCCGCTTCTCGACTATTTTATCAATTATTTGTTACAAAAACAAAATGAGGCAGCATAATGATCCTTTGCCCCATTCAAAGATAAGGTTTCCACCCTTTGCTTTCAACATGCATGTAGCATTTGTCTGCAATTTGCCAAGTGTTACTTTTTTTGTTTTAGTATGAACTCAAACTTTCAGAAATTTCAAAAATAATTTATGCTTTACCATAGTAGAGAAGCAAAAAAACAATTTTCAATATTTTCTTCAGCACAAAGTAATCACCTTTTTTTTTTCTTCCTATGTTATTATGACATATACACTAGAAAGTTACAATATATATTCGTTTCTTTTTAACTTTTATGTCCTACCCCACCATTGTTTATCTCCTACTCATACCTTTTTTTTGTGCCCCTTTCTCCCTTTTGCTATTTAAATGGTACAACTTTTTTCATTCTATGTTTAAAGAAGAACATTATATAATTCCTATTATAGTTCCATTGGGGTCTCTTTCTCAAGTAACAACACATTGAAGAAAAATGCCCAACACTATAATGACTAGAGGAGCTTCAAAATTCATCTTCTTATTCTTCTTGTTTATTCTTCTTGCCTGCATATCTGGTAAGTGAACTTCTTCTTTTTTGAGTATTTCTTTATTTTACAAGAATGGGGTTTGAATGTTGGTTAAAAACAAGATTCTTGTTTTTGCTGATTTTTTTATTATGTGACTACTGTGTTCTTTGTCCAAGTTTAAGATTTGGAATTTGTAGTGTGTTTCTGTTTAGTGTTCCTATATTTTACAAGAATGGGGTCTGGATGTTGGTTAAACTCCAGTTTCTTGATTTTTGCTGATTCACCTGACTAGTGTTTTCTGTTTATGTTCAAGATTCTGAAATGCATTTTCCCCATTTTAGCTCTATCATTCTTAGACTAGATCTTTTCCCCCAGAAAAGATTTGCTTTTTTCATGTTTTTCAATAGAATCCTTAAGCCCTAGGTTTTCAATATTTGTGTGGAAAGGTGACCTTAGTGACTTTGATAAAATGGAGCAAATGGTTTATTTGAGCTTAGTTTACATCATTCACTAGGGTGGTAAAGCAAAGCCTATGCTAGAGATAAGACTGTCGTCTTATTCTAGAAATGTTCAGCAAAAAAGATGAAGAACTGGGATTTATCATCAGAAAAGACGTTTACGGTCAACTGAGCATGCTAGATTTACCATGTCCACTTGAAAAACGGGGCTGCATTGGTTGAGATTTGATGTTATAAGAGTTGAGAAACGTTTAAGTTAAAAATCTAATAATGTTCTTTGCAGTATTATCCCCAGCTAAAAGAATTGAGCACAGAGAGCTTGAAAGGGAAAAGGAACAAAAATATAATATGTTTGGGAAAGGACTGCTTGAGTTGTTACCCATTAGAGCAATTAAACATGACTTGATGGATCCACCAGCAACAACTGGATTTCCTACAACCCCTATAGTAAATCCTGTCACAACTCCATCTAATATGCCTCCAGATAACTCAGCTCCAACAGTTGTTACTGTCCCGTCCACAAATCCTAACCTTGGAATTCCAAATTTTGGGTCTATACCTCCAGCAGCTCCTTCTACAACCCCAGTGACTGACCCAAACCCCAATCCTCCGGTACCACTAACTAATCCAGTTACCACCCCCAGCACAAGTACACCCGTAAGTAATCCTGTAACAACGAACCCAAATCCCGTAGGGGGTGTTCCTGCCACCACCCCGGTAACGCCTCCTGCAACCACAAATGCTCCTGCTACTGGAGGGCAGAGCTGGTGTGTTGCAAAGAATGGAGCTGGAGACACTTCACTTCAGTCGGCGCTTGATTATGCTTGTGGGATGGGAGCAGATTGCTCAGCCATCCAGCAGGGTGGAAGTTGTTATAATCCCAATAGTCTGGAAGGTCATGCATCCTATGCCTTCAATAGCTACTTTCAAAAGAATCCAGCGCAAACGAGCTGTGATTTTGGGGGTGCTGCCATGATAACCAACTCAAACCCAAGTAAGCAAAGAAGGATTCTTTATTGACCTACCTTGCTGTTATAAACCAGCATCTTATTTTTTTCTGATCCTTTACATGCTGACATACAGGCACTGGTTCTTGTGTTTTCCCTGCATCGGGGTCTTCTTTGTCATCGCCTGCAACACCTACTCCAACAACTACCACGCCAATGTCTGGAACTCCAGCGCCAACAACATCCTCATCAACAGGTGCAGCAATACCAGGGTAAGGGGAATTTTCATTCGCTCCATCAATCTAATAATTCCCTCTTCGTTGCATCTCCTGTGGTTATGTTTTTCTAGGCAAGGAGTTAAAGAAATGAAAAAAGACCTGCCTATAGAAACGTGTCTTTCTTTTTGAATTGTCATATAAAATGGATGAAGTAATCGATATGCTTTTCACTAACTTTGTGCACTGTAATTTTCGCAGCTTAGCACCTCCAACAGTGACGAATGGTAACGACTCTGGTTTTGGAATGATGCCCTCGGGCATCGGTGATAGTATTCCTCCGACTACTACTACCTCACTGTCCATGTCAAATGAATTGCAACCCCTAGTTGGCTGCATCGTTCTACTCACCTCCATCGCGACTAGTAAGCTGGTCTTGGAGTTTTGAGGAAAAGAGAAGCTCAATTGTCAAGTGAGAAACTGGATTTTCGGTTTCAAAACAATGTACAGTTCTCGTGGAGGAAAAAATGGAAGCAGTTAGGAGTATTCTCAGAGGTTTAGACATTACACACCTATACACTGCTTTAGTATAGTTAATATATCCTGCATATCAACTATCTAGATGTAAAATTCATGTATTAATTTTAGAGGCAATCTATATCTATCACTTTGAAGTAGTTATTCTTAATTATCCAGTAATTTCAATAGGCCTGATGTTACACTGCTATATTATATATTTCCCTGCTTATGAAGGATCTTAGATCTCATATCAACAGTTGTAGCTGGTTATTACTTACTATAAATAGACTTAGGTCTATGTTTCCAATTAAATTAAGGTTTGATATGTTTGGATAAACATAGATAGTCTTGAGACAGATTTAATAGTCTTTTCATTGTTTGGTTATTAATTTTGGGATAAGTTATATCAGGATTATTAATTAGTACCTGAATAAGTTATTCTTGTCATAGGGTAAAATAATAATGTAGGTTTAGTTATTTCGGGATTAAATAATGAAAAATGACAAAACTACTCTTGAGGTCCCTCAAATTTTTTTCTACTAAATAAGGTGAAGGTATTTTTGTAATCAAACAATTTCTTCTCAGAAATAATGTATAATTAATCTGAGCATAACTTTTCTTCAAATAAACCGACCCCTAAATGCATTATATAGCCTAGCAAAATCATTTTTTTATATGCATGCCTTTTGTTCCTTCATAGGAATTAAGTTGGGTACAGCCATGTAGAACAAAGTCAAAAGCATTTTACAGCCATCAACATCAAAAGAAAAGAACAGGAATTTTTAAAAGAACATGAAAGAAGCTGATGATGCCCTATTTTTCTATATTTTTTTCAGTGTGGTGTATTGATGGTCACTTTAAGTTGATTAATCAATGAGCGCCATGCACTAGCGCAAATTACGTGTTTCTTCAACGCCCTACATGATTAATAAACAATGATTTAGCTTTAGAATTTATACTCCCTCTACTCCCATATAAATAAATTATTGGATGGATCATAACCTTAAAGAAAAATAAATTTAAAAACATTAATCAAAGGGCAATTTGTCAATATTACCTTATCAATCCTAATAAGGTAACAAACCTCAATTAACTAACAAGCATGAAGTAAATAAAAACTAGAAAAATTAAGAATTTTGTGATCATCACAGAGTTTGAAATACACGCTATGATGATCTAGGTGGCTTAGATCAGCATACAAAAAATTAAACTAATTAAAGAATATATACTTGTTTAGTCTAGTAATCCTAGGTAGTAAGAAATTATTTTTAAAAAGCTACGAAGATAGCGTTTCCCAAATTGTCAATACATCTATGACATTGGATGCTGATTCGAATTTTTGTCTAATTCAGTAACTAACATCAGAAAACTAGGCTTTCTCACTAGAAGTACAAGAAAATAATGCAACTGGGCCCTTCAGATTGGAGTTTCAACGATACATTTTGAAAACATGATTATATAACGTTATTTTTACCGCATGTATATATCTAATAATTGAACATCAAGATGATGGATTCGGTTGTGATGCCCAAAATATAGGCCCCCACATAAAGTATGATTAACATTCTAATATATGAAACAGCAGCTCTACAGCTTTTCCTAATCTCTCTTCTAAGTTGTAACTAGCTACACATCTCCTTTTTACATTGTCAACTACAATAATAGTAACTATTACCGCTTAGAAAAGAGGACTAACATCAACATTGACATTGAAACCACAACCTTGAATCCTGAGGTATCCCAGAAGTTCTGATTATTGTTGCTGGAAGTTCCGACTTGCTTAGTTGATAATTGGTCTCTCAGTTCCTTAATAGCTTTGTCACGTCGTTCCCCCATCTGCAAATTATGTGTGCATGAATGGCATTAGGTTTACTTGTATCAGGCATAATTTCATTGATGTAGTAGTAAAGAGTAGAATTACCCTTTGGAGCTTGCGAGTTTGAGTTCGAGTCTCTTGGAGACAGAATTCCAACTTCATAATCCTCTTTTTCAACTCTTGATCAGCCCTACGATGCTTTTCTAACTGTCCAGAAAAGAGCTTGAAAATCGTGAGGAAAAATCACTTATAAAGTATCATGGAATTTAGAGAGCGATGGGAAATATGTACTAAACCTGAGATTCCAACTCCTTGGTTTTTAGCTTCCAGTGGGCAGACATGATCCTGGTTTCGTCCCTGAGTTTGGCAAGTTCTTCATCTTTGTTAGTCAACAGCTTGTTCATCTTCTCAATGTTCTTTGGCGAGACCTCATCTAAGACCTTCCTCAATTCACAATCTGTGTTTGCTCCAGATTTTGCTAATGCTTGCATGATATCATGCTCTATTCTCACTACTTCATCTTTCAATTGCCTTTGGGATGATTCTCTTGCTTGAAGATCCTTCTGCAAAAGATCTAATTGCTCACCAAGTTTATTTACACGAACTTCATGTTCCTTCAGTGAACTGTTTTTCTCATCCAACTCTTTCAAAAGCACAAAACACTGAAGCTGTGCAGATTCAGCTGATGCAGCACTTGCATCTGCAGTTGCTTGAGTAGCAGAAAGTTGTGATTTAAGGTCATCCAACTGCTTGACATACTGAATCACATTCAGACCAGATGTTATTAAAATGCATACCAATATCCTAGGAAACCATTCTTATTGTAGTGATGCATGTTTAAAGATATTAAAGGAAAAAGTCACACACAACTGAACAATTAGTTAGTATCTTAAATTAACCAGATGAGAAGATATTTTTTACAAAATAAAAGACTTTTCAATTCAATCTTAAAAAAGCAAAAAATAAGTGAAGGGTTTAAAAGGAATTGGATTAATAAGGGATACAGTATTATTATTCAGATTTGGAGTTTTGTCACTTTTTTAGTCAAACTTTAGGAGTTTAAGTACTGCCATTATGTGTTGGTCACACTAATTTCCTTTGAAGTTAACTTGAACCTACTTAAAGCGGATGTATCATCATGCATTTACCATTATTAGACATCTTTTTTATCAACTCAAATCACTCATTCCTAACACACCAATATGGTGTCAAAAATATGAATCAACCACAGATACTCAGGTTGTCCCAGTCATATATATATATTTAACTTTATCACACATGATTGACTAAAATAAGTCACCTTGAATTGCTACCTAAGATGCTCATTCGAGCACACTTTATTTGAATCGGCCAGACACCATGTTATATCCAACTAATCGTTTCTCCAACAATCTGAGGACAAGACTCTCAATGACAGAATATTCAGAGTTGGAGCAATGATATATGCCTCAATATCAAAGGCATCTCAAGATACATAATACCAAAAGAACTTGACTCTCACAAAAAACAGTTTTAGAACTACATTAAAAAAACCTCAATCATATGGCATCATGTCAATCCTAAAACTAATAGATATATTTAATTATAAATGCACAACAAAGGGGCAGAAAGTGATGTTTACAACCCAGTGCTATCCATCTAAAAGCCACGAACAAGTGAATCCAAAAAGTAGTTTGAATTATTAAATGGTAAATCATCCTAGATTCCTCTTTATCTCACTAACTCAGCTAAAAGAAACAAAGTTTTCGACCTAATTCAAAACACAGACAAAGTTTGTTGGACCACTATACTCAGGTTGAACTACTAGAGACAATAATCTTCTATTAATTCTTCAATCCTCAATACTATTTCCCAAAAAGGACAAACAAGAAATGCCAGAAAGTAGCCTCAAAAGATATCCATCATAATATGCCTTTCAAGTACCTTTTCTTTTAGTAATTGCAAATTAACCCAAATGCCCCACACATAAGATCTTGGAGCCCAACTCATCCCTCATCTAAACCCATTAAATTACTCTCAAATCAAACCAAAAATGCATAATTTTTCAAGAAATGACAGTCATGACAGTTACCTTCTCAGTGTTTAAAGCTGAAAATTGAAGCTCTCCATTCTTCTCCTCCAAATTCTTCTGCAATTTGTTTATTTCTTCTTCCATTTTCTTAGCTTTACTCTCTGCTTCCTGTAAATAAAAAACAATAAACACAATAATCAGACCAAGTCCAAGAATCACCTGACCCACACTTCCACCTGCTTCACTTAGATAAAGACAAAAAGTTTTAAAAAAAAATAAATATCAAACAATCATAAATCAAAACTCAGTTTGACCTGTCTGGTTAGGGTTTCACGAACAAAAGACTGTTCTTGATAAGCAAGACGGCTGCGAACCTCCTTGAGCTCCGCCGCAAGCGACACCACGTTTCGCCGGAAATTCTGTTTCTTCTCACTCAGATCCTTCAACAACGGATCCACCACTAAAGTCGACGGCCGTTCTTCCACCGACATCACCGTATAACTCCAGACAACTACAAATCCAGGATGAACTGTTGTTTCTGCTACTACATCCGATGATTCACCTGTGAAGCGTATAAATCCCACAAAGGAAAAAAATCATTAATTGCTTCTTCCTATGACCTCCGTAATTAAAGCTAACAACCAAGCACACTTTTGCATGTGAATACGTAGGGTAGCATTTAAGTCTCTAACCCAAATTCAGAATTTTCAATTATCGATAATCCAAGAGCAATAATGGAAACAGAATTATTATAAATGTAAGATAAATGCGTTATAATACTTCAAAATTCAAATTTTTTATATGGTTCTTAATATTTCATGAATCAATTTCAATATGGAGAGAGAAAAAAAAGACAGATCAGTGTTTTGAAAACGAAAGAGAGAGAGAGAGAGGAGCAAGTTGGACAGTCAAATGGAGGTTTATTCCACACGACTCTTACACTTCTAAGGAACAATTAAGAAACACGCTTCCCACATAGCTAAAAAATAGCACTAATCATTTTTACCCATAAACACACAGAGAGACAAACATGCATGAACACCTGATCAGCGAAAGGATAGAAAATTACGAGAAATGCGTTCAAATCTAATTACAGAGATTTAGAAAAAAACAAAAACTGATGATGCCTAATGACACCAAAAATTAAAAAAATCTATATATACATACATATATGTATATGTATGATGGGGGATTTACCGGCGACGATTTATCTGAGTTGAAGGATCGGACGGCGGAGGAAGAAATGATAGGATGAGTGGGGTGATTTTTGGGGTGGGTGGGTGGGAGAGTTTAATAGAGCAGTGAATAAGGGAAGCTGAGATTCACTGATATGTCTATTGTCTAAACAGAGACAGAGAGTGAAGGTGATGTGGAGGTTCGGAATTTGAACAAGAGGTTCGGTGTATCCAAGCCTTCGGTTTATCGACTTGACAGATAGCAATCTGGTTTGGAAATAGGTGTAGGTTCGGGTTTTACGAGCCTCGGGTTTTGGGACAAAGGACAAATTTCGAACCTGAACATAAATGACCTCAGCGCGGCAATTCTGAAAATTCTCATCAAAGGACGAGATCTCTCCACGTGGAGTGAGTTATTTACAACCGTCAGATGGTCTAAATAATTATTAAAAGAAAATCTTGATTATTTTCAATGTGAAAATAATCAAGTTTATTTAGGAAAATAATTTACATCCTGTCAGAGATTTGTTTGACTATGCTGAAGTAGAGTAAGACAAGAAATCCTGAATTTAGGAAAAAGGAGGAATTAGAAAATAGTCAAGATTTGAATGAAGTAATTAATTTATTGGTCAATTTTAAATTATAAATTAATTACTAACATATTAAAAAAGCAAAAATGGAAATGAATTGATTTCAAATTATTTACAACAATAAATTATGGACCAATTTAATTTAAATAAAAAAGGCAAAAAAATCATGGAATGTCTTCATCAAGATTAGATAATTAATTATTTGCAGTGAACTTTTCTATGGCAAAAGAGGTCCTCTCTTTCTTCTTTACGAAAATATAAATATGTATTTTAATAACAATTTATTATTGATCCATTAATCTTGATAAGATATTGCGTATTTAAGATACTATGAAGTTCCCTTGCCATGAACTTTTCTATGGAGAAAAAATTGTCTTTTTCTTCTTTTTTCAATACAAAAATATATTTTGTTTGTATTCCATAAAAATAAACGATTGTTGATCATTTTATCTTGGTGTTTATGCATTTTAATATTAAAATTAAAATATTAAATGTATATGTTAGATTTATTATATTTGTGATATATTATACTAACATTTTATCTTTTATCAAATATTTCGTATCAAATACAATAAATCATGACTTATATATTTTATTTTATCTTTTATCAAATATTTTGTATTTAAACTTATAAATTATGAGGTTACCTTAATTAAGCAGTACTATATATTTTACCTGCAATGTGAAAATTTCTAATACAACTTCAGGACTAATGGGGCATAATACTATAAATGATGATGTGCGAGCATTATAAATAATCATGACTTATATTTTTTGAAAAAGATAGACAAAAAAGGCATTATGAAATATATTTTTTAAAGATATTTTCATCAATATAATAATAAAAGATAATAAGTATTTCATGAAATAATCAAAATATATCTATTTAATTTTTTCAAATTCAATCGTAACAAAAAAAAAAAAATCTTAAATTGAATTTATGAAAGGTTTATTTAAGATGATTATTAATGACATGTATATAAGAAGAGGAAACAAACTCAACTTTACGTGAATCATGTGTGGCCTTTTCCAACTTACTACGTATTGATTGCTTGTCTTATTATTGTGTCACATGCTAGAGCTTTAGGTATACTCGTTTTAATTTAATTTGTTAGCTTTGTTTAATATTTATCTCACTATTGACATTAAAAAATATAACTTGACACAAGAAAGTACTAGGTCAAGCTCGATCGAGCTAATTAAAATAGAGAGAACATGAAATTAATGTCTAAAGGTTAGTATTAATTAGTTTTTTGTTAAAAAGAATTATGGCACATTAAGTTTTTGTCACATACTTAGTTTTGAAAATAAATATATTGGATGATTTTAGTATTGATTTTCTTACTTCAACTTTTCACTTTTATCAATAAGATTTCAATTTTCTACCATGGATAATTTTCTATTTTCATATATTTTGTTTTGGTCACAATTGGAAATTTATTTCATTCGAAAAGTGCATCAAAGACTTCTTTATGTAAGAAGATTTCCAGCAGTTGCTCTGGTGGGATCGAAGTGGTTCAACAGCATCAATATGGACACAAAATAATAATTTTGTGGTTACAAGTGTGAGTCAATTATTTATGCTTTGCAAACTCCTTTTCCGATTTGAAGTAAGTGTATTAATATTAACTCACTTTAATTTGTCTACCACTTTTTTAATAATTTAATATCCACTTTTTGAATAATTTTAAAATATGATATTACTACTACTATTCATTCAAATTAGTTAGATAGACCTTAGCTATCATGACTAGGGATGGGCGGAGGTAAAGAATGGTATGGTATAGTATGATATGGTACGTAATGTATGGTTCGGTAATTTGGTATGATTTGATATTTTAAAATTTGATTTTGATATTTTGTGGTAGGAAAAATTGGTTACTATAGTTTGGTCAACTTTAACTCATATATATTCGCATAATAAAAAAATATGATTAGTTAGTACTATTTTATATATTTACTAAACTTTTCATAATAAACATTTCAATTATATCATATTAATATTATTCAAAATAAAGTACAAATAATTCTCTTTGTTTCAAGACAGAGTAGTCAAAATTTCAATATCTAAATGATTAGTTAGTACTATTTTATATATTTACTAATATAATATATATATAAATTTTATATATACCTATATATTTTGGTACGATATTCAGTATTTTAATTTTTTATTTTTTTTATAAATATCAAATACCACATTGCACGCCAAGCTTTTAAAAAATGCATACTAAATACCACAATATCCAAACTGCGGTGTTAAATTGTTTGCCTTCTATATGGTATTTCACCCCTAATCATGACTTTGGGCCGTTTGGACATAATTTATTTTATAATTATTTTCAGTTTTTTTTTATAAAAAAAGTAAATAAATATTACTTCCTCCATTTTAAATTAATTGAATTATTGAGGTGTTTCACACCCTTTAAGAAAAGAAGACATAAATTAGGTATAACTTTTCATTTTTACCCTTATTAATTATTGTCAAATTTATGATTAAAATAACTAAACATTAATTAACAACTAATTTCAATACTAACTAATGAAGGGTAAAATTGAAAGAACACTCTAAAAGTAGTTTTGAAAATTGAACAATTAAGTTAATTTGAAAAATAAAAAATATCTTAATAATTCAATTAATTTGAAATGGAGGAAGTATATATTTATTTAATGGTATGTTATGTTAGTTTTACATCCAAACTTGAAAAATAGTTTGAAAAACTTATCAGAACCAATTTCCCAAGTAAAAGATTTTTCTCCCTAACAAATTGATATTTTTTCGAGGTGAAATTCATATTATACAACTTCAAGTTTTAAATGTTATTTCTAAGTAAACTTCGAATATTATTATTATTTTGAAAACACGTTTCGCTCTCAACTAATCATTGCGGAATTAGGAGCTGCATTTAATACAATTAAAAAAATGGTACTATAATATTAAGTAACATAGTAAAAGGCCGTGCACGTGTTATAGCACATCATATTATTCATGCATTCTATCAATCAAGAATCTTCATAATTTTGTCTATCAATCATATATATCTTGAGAAAAGACATTTTTTTAGCAGCGCAGTAAATAAAGTTTTAAGAATAGAAACATCATACCTATTTACATCAAATGAAATATTCTAAAAAATTAGTACCACATACGCACGTCAATTTCCCCTAAATTTACAAAAAAGAAGTAAAAATATAAGTTCATGTGAATAGGATTTATAAAATGATTATCACTAATAGGCTATTCCACAAACATAAGTATTTTGTTAGAACTTTATACCCTAAAACCTTGTTCAAATAATTGTTTCTACTCTCAACAATCAAAGAGCTAAGTTGCCAAAAGAGACCCACCCATAATTCATAAAGTGGGCTGAGCACCCAAAATAGGCCCATGCCCAATATCTTCCATGGACTAGGCTTCACCTTGGGCTTTTGTTCCCATACGGGTTCTGATTGGGCGGGGTTGAATCCGTAAACTCAAAACTTCCTACTTACTTTTATATTTGAAAAAAAACATATTTATTTTCATAAAGTAAAAAAAGAAAAGAAAAAAGGATGGTGGGGAAGGTACAACTCTTTTTGTTATGTGGCTTGCATTAACAAGGCAAGTCATGAATCAAATATTTGCGAATTCAATAATATAGGTTTACTAATGAAGCAAAGAATCCATGGTTGTATTCTTAGGTTTTTATTTTTAAGTTTTCAAATTAAAATATATTATAAACATACCAATATTGTTTTTTTTTTCATAGTATATTTATGCTTCGATAGGTAGGTTAATCGTACATATTAATCAATCACACTATTTACCGTATTATATCTCGTATTAAGTAAAATATCAATCTAATCAGAGAAATAAAAAGAATGTGTTAAATAAACAAAATATTCAACGACCAAACAAAAAGAAAAAGATTTATGAGATTGAAAGATCAAATTACAAATTAAATATGTTAGAATTGAAAAGTCCATATTCAAGACTTAAAGAGTAGATGATACTCCAAGACCAAGAGTCAATGATCAAACTTGAATGCTACACTTCAAATAAATAGAATACCTTATCAAAACACTTCTCAATTTGGATAGTATCAATAACGAATATCGAATGAAAAATAAATAATAAAATAATATCTATATTTATTCAATCACAATAGCATATTAGTATAGTTTGTTAAATAAGTCTGAAGAACGTAGAATATATATAAGATAGAGAATGAAAAAAATGTAGCAAAGTAATAAAATATATAAAGCAAATAAAACATTTATTTATATTAATTTAATAGTATTTTCAGCTAAAAAATTAGATGATAGGATTTATATATTTGCTAATATAATTAAGTGCTAAATATATTTATTAAGCTTACATCACATATTTAATGATTTACTGTAAACGTCAAATGGAAAATAATATTTTTTCCTAATGAATTCAAATCACGTCAAAAATAATCAGTTCTTTGTTTACTTTCTTCATGATAAAATACTGTCACACTTTTTTTTTTCAAAAAGAAAAGAAAAGAAATTATGACGTGGAAAGATCCAATAATGGCAATCCATGTAAGATTGGAATAGAAGAAAACAAATCATATTTAAAAGCTGAAATGGTATTTGAAGACGAAGAGTCAATAATCAAATAGTAAATGCATTAAAAGAGAAAATAAAATTAAAAACAAATTACTCCCTCTCATTTTATATTATACTTTTTCCTTTTTAAGCAATTTCAAAAGAAATAATTATATATATAATAATAAATTTAATTTTAAATTTTGAAAATGCTTTTTTGAACTATATATCAAAAATAACTTCTTCAACTCATACATAAATCGGTATATACCATTCAAATTTGTGAATTAATAATAAATATTTTGTTTAATTATGCTTATAATAACTTATAATTACAGAATTTTATTAATTGTTGGAATAATAATTTAAAGTTGAAGTAGGAATTTTAAGTTGTTTAGAATTTGTTATTTTTAATATTTATTTAATAAATATATAGTTAACATTTGTTTATTCTAATAGATTTTTAGTCCTAATTGTGAATTAAGATTCAAATATTTTTAAGTTTATAAATAAAATTATTTTCATTTACTAATTTATTTTAAATCATAATTTCAGACCACGAGTACACCAACTCATCACTTTCCTCAATGGAAGTCGAGCTCGTTCCTCACGATTCTGCTATACATATTTACCATTCTGCCCATTAAATCGAAGGACATAATAGTCATTTCGCAAACCCCTCATGAATCTTCCACCCGTCACAACTATGGCAGTCCCCACTCAACACAATCCCCCTTTTATAATCCAACACTCTCTCTTCAATATCTTCTACTCTCTCTATATCCTCTTGTAATCCTACGCACTCCTCAACCAACCTTACGCACCAGACATACATAAAAAGACTAAATTTTACACATTGGTATTCGCTATCGTGCGCCATTTCTTCTCCGGCAACGGCAACTCGTTGGAAATGGGTGGTGCAGGCGGAAACGGGAACGGTGGAGGGGGAGGGCCGCAGCCGTCGGGTGCGGCTGAGGCGCTGTACTCGGCGGCGAGGATTTCGGTATGGTGGGATATAGAAAACTGTCAAGTACCTAGAGGATCTGATCCTCATGCGATCGCTCAGAATATAAGTTCTGCGCTTGTGAATATGAACTACTGTGGACCGGTTTCTATTTCCGCTTACGGTGATACAACTAAGATCTCTTCTTCTGTTCAACAGGCGCTTAATAGTACTGGAATCGGCCTTAATCACGTTCCTGCAGGTATAATTTTTTGTTGAGACACATTTTTTCTGTTTGCATCTTTGTTAGTCTGTGTAATACGGATGATAATGACTTGTTTTAAGTTGATTTGATGTTTGGCTGAGTCGATCTATGTTTTAAAAGTTGATTTTTGTGTCACTGGACAGGATCGGTTAGATCTCATTGAATTTTGCCTTTATGATTGTTTTGTTGGTGCTGATATATAAGTCAACGGAGTGTTTTTGATGGTTTAAAGAGCATGGCTGACCCTTTGAATCTATGCAAGTGCCAATCTGATTTTTCTGTGGCCGAATTCACAGTCAGATGCAAAATTGCATTTTTTTTCAAGTGAAAATAGCCATGTTTTCCAATTTAAACACAAACGAAAGGATTTTTACTTGGAAAAAAGTATTGATTGTGTTTATTTGTTTTAATTTTCTTATCAAACCCACTATCAGTGATGGAGATGGGGTGTTTAAGAATCTGTTTAGCACATACTGAAATCTTTTATGAGTTGCTGATCGTTTGTTTCGGAATTATAGAGCTCATTTTCTCTAGAACATGAAGAAATCAAAATAGTGGTCCGCGGTAGATCCATGATTTTAAGTTATTGGGTGTGAGTACTACTGCACAGTCCATACTCTTTTATGGAACTGTCCCTTTCATCAATTCCGAAGGTAGGAAAGAAGACTCTATTGAGAGTGAAGCAAAAGAGCTAAATCTTCTTGGCGGGAAGTTGTATTCAACACGTGTACGGACATTGGGGGTGGATTATGTATATGTGTTTTTTAAAAACATTTTGAAGTATATATAGTTGGATTTGGCTCCCCCTCCAGTTCCTTCAGTTCCAGTTTAAAATTATGACATGTGTCCAGTGTCTAGTCTAGTATTTTCAGTGTTTCGAAAAAACAAAAATTGTAGTGTTTGAGATTTCAACTTAGAACCTTAAGTTAAATTTTGAACCTCCTCAACCACTAAGCCAACCTCTAATCTTATTTTTAGAAGGTTCAAAACCTATATATATATGTAATTTTTTTTTCAAAATACCTTATGTATACTGTGTAACTTCTTGCGGAGAAAACCCCCTCGCTACCGTCTATATCCGCCCCTGCACGTGTTTACGTAATAATTTAATAGATCTGATATATTTTACTAATTTCTATATATTTTTTACCGTAATTAAAGGATAGTCTATTTTTACCATAGTTAAAGGATAGTCTCTGCAATCTTCTGCCAAACTGTATAATCCGTTTACCATTTCTAGCTTCTGAACCTCAAAGTCTGGTGGAATACCACCAGGAACCTCTCTTTTTGTTTCTCAATTTGATTAGACCTAAAAGCTTCTAGAAAGAATTGCACACAAAGAACTTCAACACCAAGTCAAATTAACTCGAAGCTAGTAACTTCCACCAAAGAGTGGGGAGATTAGCATATATATTTGAGACTGGGAGAATAAGATACTGAATTTGCTTTCGTGGCCAGCCGATCGGGAAAAAAAGTTGAAGGATCCTCAAAATTGTCAATGGCAAGTTGGCAATTCAGAAGCAGCGGTGGAAATCAAGGCGCATCCGCTTCGTCATCTCAGTTTCTTTTTGTGCAAAGAGATTGAAATGATTCCGCCCTTCTAGCCTGCCTCCGCCACTGCTCAGAAGAAAAATTTAGTGCATCCATCACTTGAATTTTCTTCCAAATCAGAAGACAAATTAAAACATGTTTTCGTTGGCTGTGATGGGAAGGCTCTAATTTTGTCTGAGCTTCATCAGTTCTCTGTGAAAGATTTGGAAGAGAAAGAAAATTAACTTTTCATTGTCAGACAGTGAAACAGAGAGAGAGAGAGAGAGAGAGAGAGAGAGAGAGAGGAGGTGAGTTGATTTTTGACCATACTGGTGGCATATGCTGCTATACAACCTTGACCAAAAGTGAGAATTTGGAGCTGATATGTGGTCGCTTAATGTAAGTAGAATTCTTATCTTAATCGAGTCTTAAGCTAACCCTTGAAGGTAGTGTATAGACTAAGTGAAAAGCAGTGTATTCAAGATTCTTATTTTTAACATTTATGGTAGCGTGATTAGATCTATTTAGAACTGCTTGGACTCCATCATGACTAATTTTTGTCCAAATGTGTACAGGTGTCAAAGATGCAAGTGATAAGAAGATTCTTGTGGACATGTTATTCTGGGCAGTTGACAATCCTGCACCTGCTAACTATTTGTTGATTTCGGGAGATCGTGATTTTTCAAACGCACTTCATCAATTGCGCATGCGCAGATATAATATTCTTCTCGCACAACCTCAAAAAGCATCTGTTCCCCTTGTTGCTGCTGCAAAGACTGTATGGCTCTGGACAAGCCTTTCATCTGGAGGACCGCCTCTCACAAATAGTGAATCAAGTCAACTTGTAAATAGCAGCTACAGTTCTTTACCCACTTTGGATGCATTATCAACGTCGTCTAGTGACTCCAGTCTGATAAACCAGCTCGACACTTTCCATGAAAATCAGCAAATGAAGTTTAACAATTTGGGAAGGGGTACAGATATTAAGCAGAAGGGAAAACCAGTTCGTAGAAGTGTGAATCAACCCAATTTATCACGAACTTCATCTGGCACACAAGAAAATCATAGTGCTGCAAACTTTCATCAACCAGGATATGGATATCCTAAGCAGTTCAATGATTCAGTGGAGTTGCCTGGAGCTCATAATTCAAGAACTCCTTTCAATGGGCCTGTACCAAGCGGTGTTCCTGGTAATCCTGAGCCTTCCTGGACGAATGGAAACAACTCACAGAACAATTATCAAAACAATTATCCTCCAGGAAGGCCAAACAACCTCCCAGTATCACCGGTAATTCCACCTGGTAATTTCTTACCACCTAATTCGCATGTGCATCATTCACATTCAATGCCTCCTAGGTCTGATGCACCAGGCTACACCTCAGGCCCTCAAATATCTATGCCTGATATGGGTAAGCTAAAAATCAGTGAAAGCTCCAATAATGGTCATAATCGTCCTTTTTCTCAAACGTGGAATGGAGAATCGAGACAACCTCCTAACATCGAGAATTCTTATACAAATACAAATGGGCCTCATAAAGGACACAATTTGCAGAAGAAAACACCATTTTACGTTGAAAAAGAGGTAAACAGGTATCCACATCCCAGCCCTGAGATTCCACCACCATCATCTATAGCAAATAGCAGTAATGGACCTCTCAATGGTGTGTGGGGAGCTCCAGGATGCCCAAAACCTTCTGATTATGTTCAAGGCCTTATTGGAGTTGTTTTACTTGCATTGAACACCCTAAAAACTGAGAAGATTATGCCTACTGAAGCAAACATCTCTGATTGCATCAAATATGGAGATCCAAAACACCGCAATACTGATGTTAAGAAGGCTCTCGCGAGTGCAGTTGAACAACAGCTGGTAGTAACACGGAATTTAGGTGCTTTGCAATTATATGTTGGTAAAAATGAGAACCTATGGAGGTGTGTGAATCCCATTGGTGGTAATATGAAACAATATCCCAAAGAAGCATGGGATGACCTCCAGAAATTTCTATCATCTTCTGCCGGACGAGCCGCCATAAGCGCTACTCAGTGCAGGTAATGGGTTCTCATTTAGTTTGAACCTTTGTGGATGTTTGGGGAAGTTTCTAAAGTTCTTATTTAGGGGAAGCACTTCCAATTTAAAATCCAATTAAACATTGTATTGAGGAAAAAGCATTTAGGTTCAGGATAATGGCAAACAGAGTTTTATCTTTGTTAGGTCCTCTAAAAATGTTTCCTTGTGTGGTTTTATTTTACCTTTTCACAAAAAAAGACGGAAGATGATTCCTCTTGTGTATCTTGGCTGATATAATCTAATTTTGAACTTGCTTATTTACTTGATCCTTCACTAGGTTTGAAGCAGCGACAGTTATTAAGAAAATGTGCTTAAAGGAGCTTGCTTTAGGCGAAATACTTCAGATCTTGCACATGGTTGTTAACATAAAGAAATGGCTTGTACAACCTCAATCCGGATGGCAACCAATTAAGATTACTCTCGCAGAGATCGTCCCCGATTCAGGGGTGGTAGCTGCGACATAAGATCTGCAAGATCTGGTTATGGATGGGGAGAGATGGCTTATAGGTATTTCTTATCAGTTCCTTCATGAGCTTATCGACTGAACTGGTAATAGATCAATCTAGTCCTTTTCTCCTCTTATAAAGGGTCACAATAGGTTAAGTTGCTGTATTTATGGTTAATTAGATTGTTCTGGAGTAGATGTAATTATAGTTTGGCTGTTTTATCTTTTTTTCCTGGGAAATCACAAAGCACTGTGATGGGAGCTTATGTCGGATAAGAAAAACCTTCTGAGGCGTTGGAGTTTGGCTGGGATTCTAGAATATCTTAAGCGAGAGATTGCTATACATGGGTGGTGGGTGCTTCGTATTTTGGGCTATTTCTTCATTGCCCGGTTATTGATTATTGATTAAAGGGATCTACAATTGTGGAAAGTCACGGACTGTGATTCTTGACCTCTTCAAGTAACGTATGTGAGAATATCCTAGTTGCTTTTGTATCAAGCATATACATTTTGAATCTAGGCATCTCAGAGAAGGTATCATGTATAAAATTCGTCGAAAAAGGATATGCTTGTTTGGTTCATATTAATGACAAAAGTACTGGTGTTAAAGTCTCTGAAGCTGTTGGAGGCTTGGAGCTGATTTATTGTTAGAGTAGTTTTCAAAGGTGTATCGGTGCAGTATGAAGATATTCAGATCTTGCTGACTGGGCAGAGAATCGAATGCCCAAGACCCTCCTGTTTCAACAAACAGGACTAAGCGAACAAAAAATATGTGGCAATTATGGTATTATGCACAAATCAGAGTTTGTGCGAAGACTGATAGATCAAACCTTTCAACCGTATCACATTTCACTTGGAATTATGGAAGTTAAGAAACAAATGACTACATCCTTGAAGGTATGGTTATCTATCTAGTGATGGATTATTCTCGTTATTATCAGGTTGACTGAATACAAAGAGAATTGTATGCTATCGTCTCACTGCATGCTTTAGGTCTCATTTCCCGTGCTGTTTTAAACTATTGTAGATATATGTTGTAATGGCTGTAACTTGGAAGGAGTTCATTTTCAGCATTAACTTTTAAAATAAAACTTTCCTGGGTTTTTCTCTGTCATGTTGCAGTGACTTTTTTCTTTTGTCTAAATGCTTGGTCATACCAAGAATCATTGGAGTATAATTTTGCTCCATCATTCAATATAATGGTGGTTGATTCACTTGTAGGGAAACAATTGTGTGCAGGAAAAGAGTTGATTTCATTCGACTATCCTCTCTTTTTGTGTATGGTGCAATTTTGGTCTGGGACTGCTCCATACTAAAAGAGGAACAATTTAAGAATCTTGGTTGGGTTCTTGTCCCGATCAGAAGCAAAGAAAAAGGTCCCTCTGGCGACATGGTTCTTTGTTCTTCTGTGCAGTCTCCTTGTTTATCGTTTTCTCTAAACTCGTCGAACAGGGTGGGAGGGTTGTAAACTGAGAAGATTATCTGTCAAAAGAGTTTAAGAATGTAGAACTCTAGACCACCTAACGAAGCTAGTGCAAATTCATTATGGTTTGTTACAGCAGGGACTGATATACTATGAATGGACTTGATATACCATGTTCAAAGTACCATCACCATCAAGCATGTGTAGTGACGACTTAGGAAAATAATTTCATCCATTGCTATCCTATCGTATATCTGAAATTACTTTATACTTTAACCGAAAAGGATCTTCCAATCAATAGAGCAATTGCCCAAATTAAATTAATTCACATCATTTGAATTTGCCTTAAAACCTTTTGATGAACATAGTAACAGATGAGGTAAAATGTCGATTGGGCTAACCAAGCTTGTAATGCCAAAGACGAATATATAAACCTCTTTCAATGTGTTTGGATCATAAGTAATTAAATTCTACTACAAAATCGTTTATTCAATGTATTTGGATCGTAAGTACTACTACAAAATCTTTTATAATTTTCAACCGAAAAAAAATACAATATTTTTCAACCAACGGCAAGACAAATTTTTGAGGACAACAATAAAGGGTTTCACATCATTGAATCAAGTTGTTAAGTTAACAAAAGATCAAAAATTTGGTAGAAGCGGACAATTCATTTATACAACGTTATGATAAATAATTTTACAGCAGGAAGGTTAATGCTTGATTAATTAAGAATATAAAGGACATTAGAAAAATGAAAATTGATATTTTTCATGTCGAAGTTAAATTTATCGATTTCACGGATAATAGCTATTTGCCTTTTAAGGCCATTAATTTAAGGAAGTTAAGACTTAGGTCCCTCATTGTTTTCAAATGTTCATGGTCGACTTGTATACATGACAATGTGCGTGCAAGGGACTATTTGTGCTCCATATAAAGAGCATTGTCACGTATACAAGTCGACCATGAACATTTAAAAACTATTAGGGACCTAAATTTTAATTTCCTTAAATTAATGGCCTTAAAGAGCAAATATCTCATTTGCATAGTTTTTTTTTTTTTTTTTTTTTTGACCTTTCTAGTTTTCTTTCGTCTGGTCTGTTTTTCCTTCAGGTTTCACCATTCACCTTTCTTGGTTCCCCATGATTCTGTTCCCAGGTTAGGATTCAGTTCTATACCTTTCAAGATTCTCTCCTTCACTTCAACTTTGTTCGATTTATATTTTTTTTGTATTTACTGGACACTTTTTTAGCTTAATGTTTCTTTTAAGTTGAAACATAAGTGGCCACTGGGGAGGGAGAGCAACTTCAATGGTGATAAAGCTCTCAACTTTAATTCTTCCCAACAAAATTCCCAAATGGGTTTGTTCAAAACCCTATTTTTCTTCATTTTCTGGTGCTTGTAGAATTCAAATCAATCCAGAATCCAATCTACCCTCTACCAGTTCTTCTGACTTTGAAACCAAGATTCAATTTTTAAAGAATAAGCTTCACCCAGAAACATTAGCCGGTGTTCTTGATTCCACAGCTGATTTGGATTCTTCATTGAAGTTATTCAAATGGGCTTCCCTTCAAAAAAGGTTCCATCACTCTGCTGATACTTATTTTCAAATTATCTTGAAGTTAGGTATGGCTGGGAAAGTAGATGAAATTGAAGGATTTTGTAATGAGATGGTGAAGGATAAATGCCCAAATTTTGAACAAGTTCTTTTGGATTTGCTAGATATATGTGTTAGAAATAGTAGGCTTAGTGAGGCTTTATGTGTTCTTTCTTGTATAAATTTGTGTACCTTAAATCCCTCTATATCTGTATTTAATCAATTATTGGGCGCACTTGTCAAGGAAAAGAAAGAATTTAAGGATGTATTGTTCGTATATAAAGAGATTGTGAAAGCTGGAATTGTTCCCAATATTGATACACTTAATTCTCTGATAGAGGCTTTAATTTCTGCTGATCGCGCTGATGCTGCATTGGAGCAATACAAACGACTTCATAAGAAAGGTTGTAGTCCTAATGGTAGGACTTTTCAGATAATTATTGGTGAACTTGTCGCAAGGGGTAGAGTGGATGAGGCACTTGTAATTTTAGATGATATGTTTCGTATACGGTGTGAACCGGATTATTCTAGCTTTTACGCTCATATAATACCTTTATTTTGTGATATGAATAAATTAGATGTAGTAAGGAGGTTGTTTTCTGTGATGAGAGCGTCTAAGGTTCTTCCGGATTCATCCACTTATGGGGCAATGATAAAGTGTTTGTGTTGGAATCTTCTCGTGGATGATGCTGTAAAACTTGTAGATGAGATGGTGTATAATGATGTTAGGCCAGATGATGATGTGTTCATGAGTATAATAGATGTATTATGTGAATTGAATATGTTGAGTGAAGCTATGGAGTTTTTGAATGACAAAGAAGTTGCAAGTGTATTGCCTTACAATGCGCTTCTTGAAGCTATTCTAAATGATGGCACCTTTGATATGGCAAGAGATCTGTTTGATGAAATGTTTGAGAGAAACATCACAGATCATTGTTCTTGGAATATCATGATTCAATACTTGTGTGATAATAAGAGGCTGAAAGATGCCTTGAAATATCTTGCTAGAATGATTGTTTCCTCCGTTAGTCTTGATTCATCTACATATTCTGCTCTCATCCTTGGCTACTGCAAATTAGGTGAATGTGAGAATGCTTTGGCATTGTTTCATCAACTTAGGTCCAAATCTGGGTTATTAGATTTGGTATCATATGCTCAACTTATTGAGTGTCTTTGCCAGAAGGAAGAGATTCAGGAAGCCACCGAAGTGTTTTGCTTCATGTCAACAAAGAGATATGCTCTTCAATCGACCTCGTTTGGCAAGCTTATGGAGGGACTTTGTGCTAGTGGGTACACAGTTAGAGCAATCAAATTGCTACCAATTGCATATTATTGTGGTACATTGTCTTCTCCTTCTACTTACAACAGCATAATGCAAGGCCTGATCAGTTTAGGAAGAGTAAGTGATCTCTTTATGGTGCTCTCAAGAATGGTTGTGGATGGTTGTAAGCTGGATGGGGAAACATATTGCCTTCTTATTCAGAGCATGATTTCGCTGGGACATATAGAGAAGTCGGCTCTATTCTTGGATATGATGCTTAGTCAGGGTCTATTACCAAATTCGGAAACACTTTCTAAACTTCTGGAGTATCTGGTGGAAAACACTCAGGTCCGCATGATATTTTCTTCAATAGATAAGCTTGTCTCAGAATTTGAAGTTGTTGATTCAGCCATGTACAATATGCTGATAAATAGTCTCTTGAAAGAGGGATACAAAGACAAGGCCTCTTTCTTACTGGATTTAATGTTGGAAAAGGGCTGGGTTCCTGATGCTAGTACTCATGCTTTATTAGTGGGTTCCAGTGTGGAAGATGAAACAGATACTCAAAATCCTTCATGTGACAAATTTATCACACAGGATAATGTTGGCAATATACTTGCTGAGGGCCTTGGGAAATTTGATGGACATGACTACAGATTATAATACTATAATTGGGATCTTGTTCCAGCAATCAATTTGGCAGATGCGTGCATAAAGGTATATGCGGTGTGGTTTAAGAAAATTATGACGTATAAGGGCTTATCTCATGGTTTTTGCTGATCATCTCTGTTTTCCAAATCATCCATTAGATCTGCTTCAATTTTGAAGGGCTCATCAATTTTTCAAAACACACCTAGAAGTAAGTTTTTTCTGTTATTTTATTTCTTGCATTTCTTGTAAGCCCTACACATACTTTGATGTTTTATTAACTCTATAAAGTGAATCATTTTAGTTTTATTTAATTGTTAGTAATCTGAAGATGGCATTACCTTTTCGAAGGGATTATACTGTTTATCATACTTTAGGAAGTTATGTCTTCTGATAGTTAAACTATAAAAGGGAAATTTTATGAATTATGATAGTTCGGAGTTTATCAGAAGATACTCATTTTTCTGTAGTCACTTTACATCTTTAAAATTCAATTACCAATATGTGATGACATTGCTACATAATCCTTTACAGAAGAAATGTTTCAAAATGTTAAACCACAATTTGATCTTTCGCTTGCAGACATGAGAACTACTAACTACAGTTAGAACAGCAGGCTCCCTTCAATTTGCTCTACACCTTTGTGAGATGAAAGCACCACTTAAAATGTAGTAATAATTAAAAATTTAACAGCTACGTTTAAGTCTCTCAACAGCTAAATTGTCTAAATGTGATTTATCACTTCACTTTTGTAGCTTGGTATTAGCAACTGTTTTTCTTGTTATGTTATGCTCAAGCAGTTTGGAGGTGAAAAAGATGTCTGTCTCTTTGTCACATGTTGGATTTCTACATATGATGTAATTCTCACGAAGTTTTGCTGTAACTAATAGCTAAATATCAATATCCGTTATGCAGTGACAGTAAAAGCTGGTATATAACACCCAGTGTTTAGCATTCCTATCTGCAGTGCTGAACTGTAATATACCTTTCCTTTTCTCTTTTGGCTAATATCAATTGTAGTATCTGCTCATATCAGTGCCGATGAATAGATTTTTTAAATAATTGTGGTGGTTTTCTGAGCCAGGTTACACTCTCATCAATAATACACCAGCGTGGATATACGGGTGTTAGATAACTCTATCCACCAAGACTTCAGACAGATGAACAGAAATCACCTAATATTTTTGCCTCTGTTGCAGTGCAGGTGAATAGTACACGACCAATATTAAGGTTAATTGTGTCACATGCTGAGCAGCTATATTGAGAAATGCTCCATTTAACGAAGCTCAATTCACGTGCGGCTCAGTGCATTTTTCTGTTGGAAGGCACAAGATATGCCCAGCTCTTAACATCCTCTCAATATATGCTCAGGGAAGTTCTAGCTCAGTTAGAAGGAATAAGAAGGAAGATCAGAACACTGCATAGCTAGTCACTCAAGCTGTGACCGAAATATAGTTAATGTACCCATTTCAATTTCGAGTTGTAAATTTGTTTTATAAGTCCAGTCCTTAATAGTGAGTTCCGCGATTACTAGCTTTCTCGTTTTAGCTATTTCACAAACCACATCATGTATATAGGGAGCTCACACATTCTGTACATCGTACTCCAAACACAAATGAGTGAAATACTGAGCCTTTTCTGATATTGTTGCTCATTTCGTGCGACAGTTTAATGTAAATTTGTTGTTTTCCTTGTCAAAACATTCACTTGGTTTGAAGGGTGGTCATCTACATGGATGATCTGGGATCTCCTCAATGCCTTCTATGGTGCGCACAAGGTTCTCAGGTCATTGCGGCTGCGGTTTATCCCGATTTAATTTTTTTTTAATCTCTACTTGAATGAACTGAAATATTCAACTTTCAATAATTTGGAACTGAAATATTCTGGATTTGTATAATTTTTTAAAGGGAAAATTATGCAGATACGCAAATATAGTACTAGTTAATTACTTAATATAGTTATAGTTTAATTAAATTATCATTCGCTACTAACTTACCATCATAATTATGTGGCGCACGTCTCGAATTTGTATAATTCGGCTCTTAATTGTACAAATTTAGAATTTGTATAATTTGGTTCCTAATTATATAAATCCAGAATTTGTATATGCTTATCCTAGCTTGTATATAATTGTTCTGTTGATATATTTGATTTGCATAAGTTCTGAAAATTTTCTAAATGAATAAATACATAATTTGTATATTATAATTATACAAATGTAAATATTCATAGCAAACAAAACTATAGTTATGAAACGTAATTAGACAAATTATAGATAATTTATTAAATTTAATCTTTTTGCTATTTATGAAATTTCTTTTTTTCCCAACAGTTTTTCATCGTTAATCATGCACACCAAACGAATAATTATCCAACAATACTTGTCCAGTTTAGAAAATCAAGAGATAATTTATCTTTAACGCCTATTTTATCCTTACTATTAAATATTATTTATCATCTAACACATTTTTCAAAGCATTAAATTCAATAAAGTCAAAGGATGATATAATAATATTACCTTATTATTTATTGTTTCTCAAGGGGTGTACCAAGTCAATAATGAACAGCTATTGTTAGAGTAGTTTTAAGTCAAAAATAAAAAGTCAAACAAAAATAAAAAGTCAAACTTAAATGACTTTTAAGTCAAAAAAAAATATAGAGGAGAGGAGACTAACTTTTGGTTGTAATTTTTAACCTTGTCAAACACTTCATAATTTATTTTAAGTAATTTTTGACTTATTATAAGTTATTTTTATATTTATCAAATACTTATCAAAAACTGATTTAAAAATAGGTTCGGTCAACTTTTAATCCAATTCAAACACTTTCTAATACACCCCTTTAGAACGGTGTCGTTTAGCAGGAGATCTTTTCTCTCCCTCGTCTTGCTCAACAATCCCCAATATAGAAAACCCTAATTCGAAAACACAGAGAATCCTTTTCCACTCTCCTTCTGCAGAAAAAAAAAACCGAATTATCAGAATCTCTCTCACTATATACATGAAGTTGCTCTTCATTTTCCCCTTTTTCATGTTCCGATTTCAAAGATGACGAAACAAAACTTCCCCAACAACTCCACCGTCGCCCCTCTCCCCGTCCCTACCACCTGCGGCAACTGCAACGTCGAGGAACGGTGGTTTCTCCACAACATCCGCCACAGAGGATTATACCGTCGACTTTGCACCAACTGTGTCCTCAGACTCCACATTCAATCGTTTTGCCCCACTTGCTTGCTTGTTTATAACCCTACCCCTCCACCTAACGCGGCCTCAAACGGCCTTGTTTCTTGTTTCAAATGCTATTCGTATTCTCACAATTCCTGTGTGGGTGTCAACCCTCCTCACCCTTACCATTGCCCCCTTTGTGTTAACCCTAATACCCCTCTTTTTTTACTTAAGAAGGGAAGAGAGGTTGGTTTGGGTAATGAGGAGTCTAGGGTTGTTGATATGAAGGCGGCTAAGGTTTTATTAGCGGCTGCGAAGATCGCTGCTGGGACTGTGACTAAAGCAGCTTTGGCTGCTAGGGTTGAGGCGGAGAGGAGGGCGAAGGAGGCGGCATTTACTAGGAAAAGAGCTAGAGAGGCTTTAGAACATGTGGCTTATCTTACGGCTAGGGATAAACTGAAGAAGAAGGATGGATTGCAGTTTCCTTCTAATGGTCCGGGATTGGGTTATGGCAATGGGATTAACAGAGGTAGTAATCAATGCCTTAGTATGGTGGTTGCAGCTATGCCATTGGAGGAGGAGAATGTCATGAATGCGGAGAGGTTGGATGGGTCTTCTGAGGTTTTAGTAGCTTTGAATTCTGTGGACTTGAAAGGGCAGAATCCGATCCTGGGGTTGCAAGGTGAGAATAATGGATCTGCCATGGATGTGGAGATGAATGGGATAGCAATGGTGACCCCTTCATCTGCTATTAGGGGAGGATTAGTGCAGACTCATACCGGTGCTACTGGAGTTGAGCACGAGAAGTCTGGGGAATTGGTGTGTGAGAATGGCCAAAGGGAGATGATAAACCATGGAATGGTGGCTGACAAGGATCAGGATCCGCGAATGGTGAATTCCAGTGCTAGGAAGGGGAATGGTAGTCTCCCTCAGCTATAATTGTAGCAAGAAAACTGGTAAGATTAAGGTGGGGTTGAAAATATGTTGATTTGTGTAATCAAGTTATGATTTTGCGATTACTTGTGGGGTAAATGCCTTTTTCGCAGGTTACTTGGCTCGCAAAGGCAATCTATTAGAATGTGAAGACTGGGATATGGTTGGTGTGGGTTGTTTTTGTTAGACTAAGGATATTATTCCGTACAGTATTTTATTGTGTAGAGATGTTCTTTGTACTTTTAACTAATGAAAGGTCACTTCCATGCGGTAGTGCTTCCCTAAATCTGCTCAGGCTTGTCTTTTTAGTTTGGTGATCCCTTGCTACATGCTTTCTTACATTATTTTACTGGCATTGATAAAATTGTTGTGCTATTGAGCTTGCTATTAGTGTACTTGAATTGCAGCAAAGTTGCAAGGCATAAGATAAACCTCACCCTCCTTTTCTGAATTGCTTTGTTGTAGAAATTTGCTTGAATTTGATTTTAACATCTGAATGTGGAAGGAATGGATGCATTGCATGTTCTTTTGCATCTTTTTGGCATTCTTTTGAGTTGTTTCCTGGATGAAGTATTGGAGTAAATAATAATCTGAACCTAGGAATGTCTACTGAGCAGAAAACTGAGTGCGTGTGTTCAAGATGAATTTTAGCTGTATGAAAACTTGTATTCTTGTTTAATTCATATAAACTATTTTTTGCCTGTGCCAATCTGAAGAAATCTATATCTCAAAAGCTCAAAGAAGGATCGTGGAAAGAAGATATATAATTGAAAGGGTGGGCATCATTCTCTGCAGGATGGTTATGCCTTTCCATGTACTTGTGAAGTTACCTCGGAACTAAATCGAGATTCTCTTATTCAGCTCAGATTGTTACTGGTGATTCGGCCATTGTCTTTTATTTTGTCCTAGCAGAGTATGGCCAAGTAAGATGGTTCCTTCTGTTTATCGTATTGAACCTACAGAGATTTTAGAATTTTGGCAGGTTGTAAAGTTTCTCCGGATTTGAATCCTTGGAGTTTTTCTTTTTTAAGCTTCTCCTGAAGGAGGAGAGCACCGTGAATCTTAGTAGTTTCAGAGTAGGCAGAGTGTATATAGTAGGTTCCACTTTCCATTTTGGCTGAAATTTCCCTTTTAAAAGTATGGGCGGGTGTATGCTTTCAATTGGCCGTATGACTACTGTTAGATTCGTGTTATAGGAGGTTTCAGTTTCCATTTTAGTTCTAATGTGCTCTTATTCCCAAAGCTTTTGTAATATGCATTAGTGCTTGTTCTGAATGTTTAATCATATCTCTTTGAGTTTCCTCTATTGCACCTATTCATTCATATCTGGAGCTATGCTACATATATTAAGTATTTGGTTGATGATACTGTATCCTTCACTAAATCTCTTTTCTTGTATGACGTTTCTATAAGAGCATTGACACCCAACCCTCCGTCTCCTAGTCTTAACAATGGAGTCCAGTTAAGAATATGACACCTCATATTCTCCTCGGGTACATGCATCCTCCATCAATTTGTGTATCAACTAACTCTTCCAGGTTGCCCTCCCACCAATGCTTAGGCATTTAGGATGATATAACCTTTGTTTTTCTGCTGCTGGTATCCGATCTCTGATTTCTCATGGTATTCATCTCAATTTCACTGATCGCTAGTTCACATCCTTGGACACCCTTTTTAGTCGACAACAAGGATTGTGTCAATAAAATTTTGCATATTCATGCTCCTATTCTTCCTCTCTCCCTTCCAGTTTCCAGCCATTTGGGGATTCATAAATAGTTCTTTGTTTATAGAAGGGGGGGTATTAGATTCAGTTGAAGTGGATCCACTAGATCATGCAGTCAATTCTGGGAGAGCTTTTCTCTTTGTATGCACTCACCATATATACGCTCGTACTTCATTCTATTTCACCACATCTACATTTTACAAGTTTTTGTTGCCTTAGTCACTCTCTCTTTAATTTCTAGCTGCAATTTGAAATCATGGTACTCCATTTCCACCATTCTATCCTGGTTGTGCTCCTTATTATCCTCAGCACCAAACTGATGCTCATGCCCCATAACAGCCCATGACCAGGCCCAACAATACGATTCAAAGCCTTAAACCTTGTTGAGTCTATGGAGGGGATATTCTTTTGTTGAAAAATTACACAGTATAACAGACATATGCTATGTATTTACCATACATAGATATAGTTTAAAATAATTACAATTAGCAGCTACACTACCCATTTAATAGTTTATTTCAATTTGAGTGTATTTTCCAATTAGCGTATTTTTAAGCATTGTATTTATTAGTTATTCCTATCCTCTTTTCCCTCTCCAACTTTGCATATAACCCCAAACCAGGGGCATATGGAAGGAATGTTAAAGCATTATTCGTAAAATTGCTTGAAACTTTACAATATTTATTTAAAAAAAATAAAAACTACTATCAAGTAAAAATTTAATAAATTCTATCAAGTTTTAATATATGGACAAATACAAACGAATGAAGAAATCATCACTTTAAAAGCAATGCTAAGAGCAAGCTGAACAAAAAAGCAATTACGCGACAAAAAAAGAGAAATTAAAAGCAAGCTGAATAAAGAAATATAATACAAATAAAATAAAAATAAAAATCATCGTTTTATTGAGTTTGAATAAGTTTTGTCCATTGGAATAATTCAATTGATTTGGAGGATGGTTAATCACATGAATGACTTGGATCGATCCCCCTCAATGCATTCTGAATTAAATATATCATATAGAGCTTACCTAGTGCGGTTTACATCTCATGTGTCGTTTTCATAAAAGGATTTACCCTGCACAATGAGTAACTATGAAGAGGAGGAGATTGTTCATTATTGCATACTATACTATAATTTTTTTTTTATATCGAGTATGTAGTATAGTTACTGGTTTAGAATGTAGCATAATTAAATTGATGTATAAGTTATAATAGAATCTATGTATTAATTTATGTAGAACAAAAGATAGAATTAATAACTATTACATAAATATTTGAATCTTGCATAATTAATTTCTGCATTATTAATATATTCATTACATGCAGTAATATAAAAGTTAGTTCCGCAAGATTTAGTTTTTAATGACCAAAAAATAAGTGATGGACAAATTTTGTAACTAAACAAAAAATTCGTCTCTAATTATATTTAACAATAGATTATCCAAAGAATTTTTTGCTACGAACAATATAGTAATAAATTAACGATGAAATTCATAATTAATTTTAATTTATTATTTTAAATAAAAATTTATATATTAATTATTTCATTTTCCACTTTCCGCACAGTAATATATATATATATATATATATATTGAATTCATAGTTATACTGATGGTGTCCCACCTTTTGTATGAGATAACATATTCTGAATTTAATATTAAAAAGGTACAATAAAATAATTTGGAAACTAAATACCAAATGAAAAAAAAACATACTATTAGATTTTAAAATTATTATTTTATCCTACTGATGACATGTTTAATCCAAATTTAAGATAAAAAAAGACAAGTTACATCATGAGAGGACAGTGAACCTATAGTATACAGTGTAGTTATGCAGACGAACCAAATTGACCACAAAAAAAAAAGAGTAAAAACACACTATTTTCTCAAGAAAAGTCTTAAGAAAAAGTACAGCAAATCATATCCATCTAATTGACTACTACTTCCGATGGCAATGGGTTGGGGTGGGGTGGTGCGTACTGGGTGTGGGGCGGGTTGAGCTTAATTCGTAAATTTTTTAATCCGTCCTATTTCGCCTCGTGTAAGAGTTTTTTTCATTTTCAACCTGCCCGGCATGAATCCGTCCCGCATAATTTTTTTAATATTTTCTTTTTCTAGTTAAATTTGATACTAAAAATATAATTCATAAAAATAAATTCATTTTTTCACTAAGCTGGATTAATTTAATAGGATAGTGACTTAAAAATTTATTTATTAGAGGTCAAATTGTATTATTTTTTATCGAACCATTTTCATTTACTATCTTGAATATTTTAGTAGCTTAAAAGAAATTATCTTAATAAATAATGTTTTATCACTCTTATAACATGTAAAAAGTTAAAATTAAGTTTGAACCCACATAAAATTACATATACCCGCAACCCGCCCCGCCCCGCATTAGTTTTAAAAAACCCAGTTCAACCCGCCCACATTCCACCCGCCCCATACAACCTTAAACCCACTCCGCCCCGCATAGCCTTAAACTCACCCCACCTCGCCCCATTGCCATCCCTAACTACTACTTCCGTTCACTTTTATTTGTCACTTATTCCTAAAATATATTTTCATTTTTATTTATTACTTTTGACATATCAAAAAAAGATAATTATTTTTTCTATATTTTACCCTCAACATTAAATACTTATTCTCTTAATCATTTTCCAAGACCTAATACTAATAGATCTACGTTTAGTAAAATATCTATACAAATAATTATTTTCTTAATTTTTGGTATAGCATCACAATTCGTCTTATAAATAGTTTCATGATTGAGATTATGGTGATTTTAATTTACTTCCTGTCAGAAATTGATACTGTTTTTTTTTTTTTCATTAGTATTTGATAATTCATTTCCTTGTGATAGAATTGCATTGCAACTGCTAAAGCCTATTCTTTCACACCATTTTCGGAATTGTCTAGCTAAAAGAAAGAAATATAATTCAAACGTCAATGATGATACAAAAATATTGAAGGAGCTAACTTCACTGCACCATAACATGTCATCCATCAAATACTTATTTGAGGGGCTGGGAACCAAGTGCTCCCAGATGTACAAAGCAATTGATGATTTAAATTTCAATAGAGTCCACCAACAAGGCGATAATGTGAGGTTTTAGTACTTTTTCAGGATGAGTGTATCCATCTTGGTTGTGCTTGTAAGTGACATCAATAATGCGAGCAAGATTGAGAATACGAGTGAGAATTTTTGTAGACACGGTAGTTGGTCGAAGGATTCCTTCATTTACATCCTTCCATGCTGTCTCAGCCATTTCTTGAAATTTTTCCATTGCTACTTCTGTTGATACGCCATAATCCCTCATATAACACTCAATTCCAGTTGCAATCTGACCTCTACCCTTCTCAACTTCATAGGTTGCTATGTCATCAATGACTCGACATAAGGTAACGTTGGCTTCAAGGATTTTAGGGTTCTTGGCCAACCATTCAAAATCTTCCTTGTTAGCACACTTCATGCCCAAGTAGGATGTTGTCGTAAGCAAGTAATAAGTGCTAGTAGCTAATGCATTGCTAAGATACTCAGAAACAGGTGGCATATATCCTTCAATGAACCATTTTGCTTCCACGAAGTAGTTTCTCACAATTTCTTTCATCTGTCAATAACAAGCAAAGACATTAAACCATCACTACATATTCATTAGAGACAAAAAATGAGGAGAAGAAGCTACTCAATAGGTTGAAAAACTGATTAATTTTGAGTTAGCACGATTCATACTCTTTCTTTTGCATATTGAACAACATCAGATCTGCCATCCGTTGACAGCTCTGTTTCATAATCGATGTAGAGATCTAAAAGTGCTTTGTAACTGATTTTCATGTACTCCGGAAGCCGATCAATTTGGCTAATATCCCACCTAATAAATGAAAAAGGAAATGAATTTGATAAGTTTATCAATTTAGCATAACATACATCATAGGAAGAAGGAGAAATGTCTAGCGTGTGATATGACGTCTAGGCTTGTCTCCAATTACAAATTATAGTCAAAACTTTAAAATTGTACAAAAATCTGTTGTTTGAGATGGTTTTTCCCCTACTTTATGCAATCATCTAATTAAATCATAAATTGTTCCAGAAGTAGTTCGTACCTCTGTATGGCATCAGTGTAGACGTCAAGTTCTGTTACAATGCCATAAGCATCGAATGTGTCATCTACTATAGAAATCATTGCTATAGTCTTAGCAAGCATGACACGAGCCTGAGAATACTGAGGTTCAGCATACACTCCCATCGTCCAAAAGTAGCACTCAACTGCTCTATCCCTAGCATATGGAAGCGTTGTCACAAAATCCAAATCTTTCCACCACCTATAAAGTAACAACATATCAGATTCTGAGAGATTATATATATAAAAAAAATAATAGTAATTTATTTCATCTAAATTACTAGCGTACCTTGATACTTCGCTTAGTTCTTGTTTGTGCAACATCTGAAGTAAGTTGAAATCCAGTTTTGCAAATCGAAGCAACACATCATTCTTAAATTCCTCCTGTTCGTAGATAGAGATGAAGTAACGTGTCTCGACTCTTGGAATGCTCTTATGAAGAGATTGCTCAAGGGCATGTGTCACTTGCTTACTCAGAGGTGACTTCAAATGTGGAGCTGCAGATTCAAGATGAGCAGTGGAGAAAGCAAGTGCCTCTTCTAAGATGTCTTCTCCATGAGTCCTTACGTGTGAAGCTTCGTATAAGTTCAAAAGTCCACCCTTGATGTCATTGCAAAGAGATTCCTTGAATTTGCCGTTTGCATCTTGGAATCTGTTGAAAATTTCTGGTTCAAATCGAAGACAAAAAATTAGTCCTCGTAGGAAAACAAAATTAAATAGCAAGTATGAGATATAACAAGAAATTAATGAAGCAGAAGTTGATAGATATATTACTTGGAGAAATATTGTAGCCATGTTGCCTTAGGAGTCGAAATTGAAGGGATGAAATGCATAAATCATTGTATTCATGAGCCTCAAAGTTAGGATCAATGTTAAAAATGTGATCCAACATGTCGTCTATTTGTTTCTCAAAGTGATAGGAAATTCCAAGGCGTTCAACAATATCAATGAGATTCAACTTTTCAGCCAATGTATTTCCTGACATTAACGTACTCCTTGTTTGTTCCTTCAAAGTTTCAATCTCTTGAGCATACTTTTCTGCAATCTACAAATGTATTTAAAAAGAAAATGCATGTTCAATGTCAGAAATGGATCTCCTTATTCATCCAACAAGATAAGAAAGACATGTACAAAATAGATACATACATACCTTATTGTCAAGGGAAAATGAATGGAAACGATCACCCCAAAGACTTGGAGAGAAGTCAGCAACAGGGCGAACAATCTCCTCCTCTCGGCAGTTACTCATTACTGCAGCAGCTGGAGCCATTTCTAGTATACTCTTTGCTTGTGGAAAAACAGAGAATTTCTGTTCTTTGTTTGTTTGTTATGCTTCTTTTTACTATAGAATTTAAGAGAAGGTAATGAGTATTTATAATGAATGAATGAATGAAGGGGGAGAGGCTTTGTCACAGCCATTTTTCATGATTGGAATTCTTTATAATACTATACTGTAGATGGCGGTTGCCTCACTTGACTATATACTGCTAACTTGTCACTAGCTGCTTTCTTATTTAACCGTGGCGAAATATTTTATTAAAAGTATTCAAATTTTAATATATACATATAAAAAATAAATGTTGATCTATGATTTTTTTATAAGAAGTTGGTCACCTTTTACTATTTGTGGCTACATAACTGGGTCTATACAGATTTTAATAATATGGCAACGTGCTTTTTTTCTTTTTGGATTATTCATGTAAGCAGCATACAACTGTAATTTATCACCATCTGTGTATCTAAGTTCTTGTGAACAACATGCCTTTTCTTCTAAAGTAAAACCTCCTAAATTAATATTCGATTAATTAATAACCTTTTTTCCTGATCCTAACTTGGGTAAATAAATTTTTTTACTCATTTCGATAAGATAATATATTTTTAGAAGATCCCTATATAAATATATGGTCCCATTGATATTATAAATTAATAATTCGTTAAAGGTACTAATGTTCAAAAAATTTCAATTGGTGACAAAGAGCTTCTTGATGCGTTGGTGAGTTCTAATGTTAAAAAGTTGACTTCTCTTACGCCTATTAACACAAACAAACAACTACAAGATGTTGGCAGTAGTTCTTTCTCCACAAATAGATTTGCTAACCTACAAGATGAGGACACCTTTGAGGAAAGTGAAGAAGAGGATACGTTGAATTATTGTTTTGCAAATGCAGCTAGGGATGCAGATATTTCTCCTAGGCAACAACACAACAACAAAAGGAAGCATGGAAAAAAAAATAGTTGGGATGGTAAGATGACTGAAGAGTTTGTTCCAAGGTACCTACCGATGCGACTGGCAAAGCAGAATCATATGACAGTGTCAACAACTTTAACAAGATCCAATAAATCTAAGAAGAATTGATGAACTATCAAGTATTGTTAGACATATTTGAAGAGGAAGACAAGAGGAAAACACTCCAGGTTACTTTAGAAGGGCAATCTATCTTTTTTAGTTCATACTTTTGTAAAACGAAGTTTGAGTTTAATCACTCAAATCTCATCATGGCTTTTATACTTTTGTACTACTTAAGCATCCTCATTTGTAATATCATCATAGAGTGTATTATGAACTCTGTGATGATCATAAAATACTTAGTTCTCTCTAGCTCTTATTTTCTTCATGCGGGTTAATTAGTAGAGGTTTCGTACCTCATTAGAATTGATAAGGTAAGGTCTAGCCCCCCTTGCTTGTACTTATCTCTGTTGAGGTTTTCTTTTAATTATATTATTAATAAAAGGCCGCTAGACACTGTCTAGTGTTATAAATTCAAAAAAAAAAACACACACACACACACATATATAAGACAATTAGTGAAACATGATTCTATTGTGTTCTATTTTTTGTTAAAATTTAAATCTCGTTGAAGCTCATCTCTAACTTTTCTTATTGCATCCAAAAGTTTCAGCGTTGTCTATTCGAACTGCACCATGAAATAGTGAAGAGTTCTAAATGTGATCGATAAGTGCTTCCTTACCCGTAACCGGTTCCAAAGATATTGTATCATCTTCTACTTTATCATCAACATTTTTTTTTTCAATGGTATCCACAATTTCTTCTAAGCTCTAGATCTCTGAACATGTATCATTTTCATTCATCCAACAAGTTATTAACGTCCAATTTATTGCGGTAATCGAGATCATTAATCATGACCACAAGTTCGTGAATGACGTTTTCACAAATGGATTCATTTAAATTCTCTAAGATTTTATCCCAAACGAATTTTGCGGTGTCGAAACACTTGATTAAATAATATCTCTATAAAATAATAATATCTTATGATTCTACCTATATTAATTTAGTGAGGTTTTATTATACTTTACTTTAACATTAAATCTACAACTAAGCAGGGGACGTATTTCACGTTTTCCAAACACCTCCTTGACTATTTATTTTACCCACCATCTTTACTTGACTATATATGTCTCCCTTTAATTGACGATTATAAAAAAAATTAGAAAATGTTATAAAATTTATATCAATCGCATTCAATATAAGTTCAAGACACATAAGGGCTCTAACCATATTTCTACTTGTGATCAATCCATTGATATCGATAGAAAATATCCCCACCACGTGAAAGCTTGAGTGGATGGTTTCTATAAAAAATATATATTCTAGATTACTATGTATTTAGTTAGTAACGGATCCCGGATCTAAAGGTAGTGGGTGATTTACCTTTTTAACTGAAAATTGTTATTGTTCATTTAGTGTAAATGTAAAAACTATTTAAATACAATCGTGAAAAATAATAATGAAAAAGCTATGTTCAATATTACTATCAAAAAAGAAAACTTCAAATCACAAATTATAATGTACTCAATGACTTCGTATTTCGAAATTAAAATGAGTAATAATAACATCGCTTACACTTGTGAATATCTTATATTATGTTTTACATAGCGAATTAAACAACTTTATAATTATATAAAACTTACTTGTTATTTGGATGAAAAAAATTGTGATTTCATAAAGAGAAGATGAAGCATGTAGTTCAAAAAATTAAAGTATAATCTCAACAATTGCTAATTCTAAACTTGTATGTGGAGGATCAATCCCACGACCTTGTGGTAATGAAGCTTCAACACCACTTACTCACCACTTAAAAAAAAGATGAATTTGCGGATGTTTAATTGTGGGAGTTCCTATAATCTCCACAAAATTATATTAAATATGGGGTCACATTAGCCTCCAGTAATTTTTATTAATATTTCCGGGCTCCTAATCTCCGCCATTTTTTTAAAATATATTTATATTGAGAGAGAAGCGTCAAAAATAGTTTTTTCCTCATTGTAGTTTAAATGCATTAATATAGTTGTTTTGTCTCGTAAAGATCTTTGAATCAAAATCTTTCTTGTTCTAAGATGTAAAAGGAGGTTAGGCTTTATGTCCCCTTCATTTGGTTGTTAAAGTTATATTTTTAGGCTTTATGTCCCCTTTCATTTGGTTGTTAAAGTTATATTTTTTAAAAATAAAAAAAATATATGGAGATATTTTATCAAAATAAAAAAAAAATAAAAAAATCCTTTCCACTAATTTCTTTTTTACCAAAAATATCATTTCACTTTGTAATAGCACACTATACTCACCCGCTCTCCTCTCTCAGTTCACTTCAATGAAAATTAACAAGGTAATTAATTATATAGTTTTCGTAATATTTATTGTGGGCTTATTAACAGTTATTTATTGTGTGATTATTAATTAATTATATAGTTTTGGTGATATTTTTTATATATCTATATACATTTCACGTCAGGATAATTAATGGGTGCTCGAGCACCTACAAAACTTGATGTGAGTTCGATCCAATATTTAGTAAAAAATATAATACGTAAATGTGTTTTTTAATTTAACCTAATTTGAGAATGCAATTAAGAATCTTCAAAATTAAACATGATAATTCTTTCATTCACATTTTCCCACGCTTTTTCAATCATTTTTTGAATTCTTTTTATTACTCTTCTGTTGATGTACTTTAGTCTTTTAGATAGCACTCTATTCATGTTGTAATTGGCCTCTACTTTAATTTTTTTCAACCTAAACCAACAACAATAATGTGTAATGATACTATTTTGACTCACATAATAGCATGGTGCTAGAAGAGTCACTTGAAAGAGTATACCCAGTGGCGTAGCCAGAAATTTTAGGAAGGGTGTCCAAAAATTGCATAGGTAAAAAAAGTAATTTGACGATGGGTGCACTAAAATTTTGAAATCAAACTACGTAACATTAACAATTAATTTTCTTAATTAAAAAATATACTAAAATTTTTAAAATCAAACTACATAAAATTTAGCTTGAATTTTCATGTTTATTTAATAGGAAGTGAACGAAAAAAAGAGAAAAGAGAAAGAGAAAATTCAGTTTATAATGAAATCACTTTTATACTTCAAGATTTCACCAATCTTTGGTGACTTAACAACACGACATGAAAAATAAAGAGTAAAATCAAACAGAGTTTTTCTAAAAAGAAATTCTATATAAAGTCTTTTTCACTTTTAGTAGCTTTATAGAAAGAAAAAAAAAATAGAATTTGCTTATTAACTTTAAATTAAATAATTACTTTTTTTTAAAAAAAATTTAGTGAAAAGAAAAATTGATTAAAATTTAATGTTTACTATGCTTTTATTTTTAAGTTGTAGGTCTCTAATTTGAGATTATTCTAATAGATAATATGAGTTTTGAATTACTGAAAAAATAACATATTTGTTAATTATGATTAGGTCTCTAATTTAAGATTGTTTATAGATAATATTAGTTTTGAATTATTAAAATCATAACTGATTTATTAACTATAATTTAGAAATTAATTAGGAGCTTTTTGAAAATGTAAAAAATAGATGCAGCCAACTAGGATTCGAACCTAGTGCGTGCACACACAATTGACCTTCCATGCATCAGTTTTAGTTTGGCTAAAGATACCATTGGACTAAGAAACTTTAGTGTGCTAAAGAGTGTCCAAAATGTGTTATTTAATCATTTAAAGTATAATTTTACTTATATATACGATGTAATTTTCTGATAAAGAGTGTCCAATTGAACATAGTGTACCTCCGCCCCTGAGTATACTCGAATAAAATTGATCAAGAAGGTGATGAGAACCTTCCTCAACAGCATAGAGTTTGGGTAGCCTCTATATATGACTATGAAAATAGCCAATTTTTTATTTTCAAATTCTTGTAAAATATAATCCTTATTTAGGAATTAGGATTATTGCGACCATCACTTGTGGGTGCCTTACTTGACTAAATATTTGATTAAACATTAATTTTTGGTCAGTGGTTATACATGCCACTCAATTTTAAATAAATTAGTGATCCCTTACGATTAAAAAAATTGTATTTGTGTGTGTAATGTCAATTTTGGTTCAAATGTCTAATATAATAAGTATTAATTCCAACAGTATTAGAATTTTATTTCTAAGATCACTCTTACCACTGAAAGATTAAAATTCTAACCAAGAATTTGGACATTGAATAGTACTTATGAATTTTACTTGTCGTTTGAATTTTATGTGCATGCTTAGAATAATTAGGTCCTCATGTAGTCAACTTTAGGAAAACTACAATGTTACTACTTTAGATAAAACTAAATACTCATCCGATTCAATTTGTTTGGAACTATGTTCCAATTATTAGTCCGTTTCAAAAATAATGTTGCATTTAGATATTTAAAATCAATTAATTTTAAATTTCTCATCATCAGTAATAAGTTTTAATTACTACATGAAAGAAAGCATCTTTGGAGAAAGTTGTGCGTAAAATATTGCATATCATCTCTTCCATTGAATTAGTTACATCTGGATTTGCATAAAATCAACATTTTAGTAAAATACGATGGCATAGATGATTCAACTTTGAACAGGAAAAATAAGCGTGCGAATAATTTATATTTCTTCTATCATTCCGATAAGCCATCAATCTTGAACTTTGGAAATATATATATAATTCAATAAGTTACTTTATTGGAATGGCATGGCATGGCTATGCGCCTAGGTGGCGGCAGATTCAGTATTTTCATTAAAGAGATTCGAAAAAAAATATAGTGTCTAAGATTTGAATTTTAAATTCCTTACCCGCTAGACCAACCTCTAATCTTACATTTAGAAGGTTCTAAATCAATATATAGACAAAAAAAAAATTAAATTTTTTCAAACCCTCTCTCGACTACCTCTAGGTCCGCCCTTACCATGCCCATCCAATCTCTTGGGGGGGAGAAAAAAATTATAATAATGCACTCATGCTATAATTACATACTAAGATTTTATTTAATGCTATTTTTTCAAGTTGAAATCGGAAACAATATCATTGGATCAAGAAAGACGCCATTGAAGGAAAAAAAAAACCTAAAAAAATAAACAAATGGAGAGACACTTTCTCGTTCCCTTCGAGGCCATATATCCCATTAATATAAAAATATAAAACAAAAAAAGACAAGACGGCCGCCCAAGGAAAGAAGGCGGACGTCACTAACGGCTAACCTCAACTACATGTAATGTAATTTTTCAAAAATGGTACTATAAGGAATAAAAAACATGAAGATTATTAAGTATTATTAATTTTTAAAAGATAGACGCCACTTGAGGAAATAAGGAACCACAAGGAGTAAACAAAGAAATTAAAGGCACGTTACAGTATCATATAATATAAATTTAAGTTTGGTTGCATTGAAGTTATATAGCTTTTTTTTTATTCTTTTTTTTCCTAACAATACTTGTCCAATTTAAAAAATCGAAAGACAGTTTATTATTTTATGTCTGATTTACTTCAACATCTAATACATTTCTCAATTCATTAAATTTAAGAAATGACCAGAAAATTTAGCCAGAAATTTAAAAAAACTATAATTTTTTTTTATTTTAAAATAAACTGATATTTTTTCGATTTTTTAGTTAAAAAGTATTAAAGTTAAAAGGGTAAAAATGTTTTTAAAAGGTAAAATACCATTCTGGCCAAAAGGATTTTTCCATAGTAATATTACTCTTATTATTTATTGTTTCTTAAGATTTGTGCAAGTCAATAATAAATAACTATCGTTGAATTGAGGGAGTACCATCAAAAGAAATTGATTTATAACATGATGCGGGTGGAGGGAGCTGGAAAGTTAGTACAAATTTGGTTGCACTAACTAATTCATCCGTCTCAATTTATAAGATTTTATTTGATTCGAGATGAAATTCAACAAAGATGATATTTTTAAAGTTGTAACTTAAAATAAGTCATAACTATTTGTGTGACTATAAATTATCTCATTAAATGTAAATGAATATTTTAAAGGTAAATTATTACTACTCCCTCCATGTCCATCTCAGTTGATCATCTTACTAAAATTAATTGTCACATATTAGTTGTCCACATTATTAAATTAAGAAAACATTAGTTAAAGTTTTCGTATATTATCTTTGTAACTAATTATTTTTTAAAATGTTCATATTTATTTGTAAAATTTTCATTTTATTTTTTTAACAAAGTAAATTAGTAAAATTTTATATAAGGCGGAGGAAGGAGTACTTAGATATAAAAATGTATCATTATTTATTTTTGATAAAGACCAGAAAGAGTATACTATTTGTATATCTACCGTGGGACGACCAGTTAAAGTATATAGTCAAAGTAAGGCAACGGGATGTACTGCATGCAGCACAAAGAATTTCAAAAGAGAACGATTTAATTATTAAGGCTCTCACCACTATAAATACTCAACATTCCTTCTCTTTCATTTCCATCAACACTTCAATTTTCTCACAAGCTAATTAGACCCCGTTTCCGAAGAAATGGCCCTAGCTATCCCCCTTAACAACGAAGAAGAGATTGTTCGCCCTGTTGCCAATTTCTCTCCAAGTCTTTGGGGTGATCGTTTCCATTCATTTTCTCTCGACAATCAGGTAATTAGTTAATTACAAAATCCTTCTCTATCGCTTATATTAGGTTAATTAGTAATAATCCCAATCATGAACATTTTACAGGTTGCTGAGAAGTATGCTCAAGAGATTGAAACTTTGAACGAACAAACAAGGAGTTTGTTAATGTCAGCTTCTGCAGGAAAAACATTGGCTGAGAAATTGAATCTGATAGACATTGTTGAGCGCCTTGGCTTAGCTTATCATTTTGAGAAACAAATAGACGATATGTTGGATCAAATTTACAAAGCAGATCCCAACTTTGAGGCTCATGATTTACAAACTTTATCCGTTCAATTTCGAATATTGAGACAACATGGTTACAATATCTCCCAAAGTAGGTCCATTACATATATGTTGCACTTTCTTTTTTTCTGGAAAAAAAAACTAATTATCTTTTCCTTTTATTCATGATCCAGAAATTTTCAGCAGATTCCAAGATGCAAACGGCAAGTTCAAGGAATCACTTAGCAACGACATCAGGGGTCTATTGAACTTATACGAAGCTTCACATGTAAGGACTCATGGAGAAGATATTTTAGAAGAGGCACTTGTTTTCTCCACTGCTCATCTTGAGTCTGCAGCTCCACATTTGAAGTCACCTCTGAGTAAGCAAGTGACTCATGCCCTTGAGCAGTCTCTCCATAAGAGCATTCCAAGAGTCGAGATACGTTACTTCATCTCCATCTACGAAGAGGAGGAATTTAAGAATGATGTGTTGCTTCGATTTGCCAAATTGGATTACAACTTACTCCAGATGTTGCACAAACACGAACTTAGTGAAGTATCAAGGTACGTATACTGATGTTTTAAGTCGAATTAAAAATATAAATTATTTTCTCAGATTCTGATTTTGCTACTTCTTTTGTTGTAGGTGGTGGAAAGATTTGGATTTTGTGACAACGCTTCCATATGCTAGGGATAGAGCAGTGGAATGTTACTTTTGGACCATGGGAGTGTATGCTGAACCTCAATACTCCCAGGCTCGTGTCATGCTTGCTAAGACTATAGCAATGATTTCAATAGTAGATGACACATTCGATGCTTATGGAATAGTAAAAGAACTCGAGGTTTACACCGATGCCATACAGAGGTATATAGGAACTTGCCTCTGCAACAGGTTAATTTCTTAGAAGGGGAACTTACTAAATCTTTCTGTTTTATTAGGTGGGATATTAGTCAAATTGATCGACTCCCAGAATACATGAAAGTCAGTCTTAAGGCTCTTTTGGATCTCTATGAAGATTATGAAAAGGAGTTGTCAAAGGATGGCAGATCCGATGTTGTCCACTACGCAAAAGAAAGAGTACGACTCACTGATTTCTATTTAAAATCAAGTGTGTATTTACCTTATTTTTCTTTATTATACTTGGATCTATTATTGAAATATTGATTTTTTGTTAAACAGATGAAGGAGATTGTGAGAAACTATTTTGTGGAAGCCAAGTGGTTTATTGAGGGATATATGCCGCCTGTTTCTGAGTATCTTAGCAATGCATTAGCTACCAGCACATATTATTTGCTAACTACAACATCCTATTTGGGAGTGAAGTCAGCAACAAAGGAAGATTTCAAATGGTTAGCTACCAACCCTAAAATTCTTGAAGCCAATGTGACATTATGCCGTGTTGTTGATGACATAGCAACATATGAGGTAATTAACACCGCATAGATCATCTTATAATTACGAGTTGCATAATTCCAGACAAATTGATTTCACATACTTATAAATGAATTATAATTGCCATTCCAGGTTGAGAAGGGTAGGGGCCAAATCGCAACAGGAATTGAGTGTTATATGAGGGATTATGACGTATCAACTGAAGTAGCAATGGAAAAATTCCAAGAGATGGCTGAGATAGCATGGAAGGATGTAAATGAAGGAATTCTTCGACCAACACCTGTCTCTACAGAAATTCTTACTCGCATTCTCAATCTCGCTCGTATTATAGATGTCACTTACAAGCACAATCAAGATGGATACACTCATCCCGAAAAAGTTCTAAAACCTCACATCATTGCTTTACTGGTGGACTCCATTGAGATCTAAACCATTGAGTCTTTTTTAATTTTTGGTTCCATCTATATAAGTTTCGTACTGTACTGTAAACGTTTTTGTACCATTAATTCTTGATATCTTAATATTACTTCTTTTATACCTAGCTCGATCTTCTTTTTATTTGCTTAAATAAATTGTAAAGATTTTAAGAAAAGAAACTACTATATTGATCATCTAACAATAAGGAGAAAAGAGTGAAAAAAACAAAAAGCTTTATCTAAGCAAGTGACCCACTAGTACTATATTCTACTTCTGATAAGGGTTAATAGTACTTCTAGTCCTTTTGTTATTCATAAATTTAATGTTAATTTTTATGATATCTAACTAAATACATTTCATCTTTAGCTAATTAAAACATGCATTTTTTTTTAATTCTTTTACTTGTAAATATTTACAAATTTTCTATGATTATTAATTGTTCCATTATCTAATTATTGTTGATTTGTTGTGTTATGTTAAGTTTATAATATTTCTTCATATTTGATGGTAATATAACTCTAAAAATAATTTGAATATAATATATTCTATGTGTAAAGAAACAAAAGTACACAAAATTAAATATGTTGGGTAGGACTGTTCAAAATTGAACCGAAATAGATAACTCAAAATGGGTTATTGATTTAACGGTTTTGATTTTTTTATTATCGGGTTAGTGGTTTTTAACGGTTTGAGGTTTTTTCTTAACGGGTTAACCGATAACTAGATAATAAATTAATAAATTATATTAATACCAATTGGGATATAAAGTCCTTGACTTAGGATTTAGTTTCATATCTTTAATTCTGACAGTCTCAAACTTTCAGTTATTCTACAATGTGTTAGTGTTGTTTTTTAGCAAGATACAATTTATCAACTCATGTGAATGGTGTATTTGGTTTGTCACCATGTTTCTAAGAGATTTTCAATCATTTATTTTGTGTCAAATCATAACGGTTAAACCAATAACTGAACCGATAACGATCAATAATCGATAAACCGATAAGCCAATATCTTAATGGTTCTTAACGGTTTAGCATATCTACAAACTGATAACCGATAAACTTCAAAATCGAACCGAACCGACTGATACACCCCATTACCCATATATCACAAAAATCAAAATCAAAATTTATTGATATAGTATAAATGATGAGTCAAAAGTATTTACAAACCGTTCTGAAAATAATGTGCTGTATGTACGGCGGAAGTGACATTGCATACTACTTTAAACTCCAAAAATACTAATTAACTAAAGTAATTGCTTTAAACTCCAAAAATTGAATGTCTCAACTCTCAAGTGGATCAAGTTATCTTTTCTACTCTAAAATAGAATTGAACTATTTAATGTATAAAATTGTTGACATTTCACTTAGTCATATAAAATTAAAAACGTCAGATGATGAAAATTTGAAAAACTTTATCAAGCCAAAAACATAATCGATTTGTACTATTCACAATGTAAAAAATAAGTTTTGACAAATTTTTTTAGAAAAAAATTGAGATTGTTAAGTGTGAATTTGATGAAAAGAATATTACATTAACCTTGAATATTTCTTAAAACATTATGTAAGTTTTTACGAATGATAGCGATAAAACACTATCATTATAAATCAAATTTGAATTAAAAAAAGAGAAAATGGCCAAATGACCCCAGCCTATTACCGAATATTTAACTACACAACTATATTTCAGAGGAGTTCTATTATCCCATTGAACTACTTTAAAATGGAATAAATAACCCTTATGTGTTGAGTTGGCATAGAGAGTGTATTTCACTCTCTTTGAGAGAGTGAGTTGCCTATTTATTTATTTTTTAATTTTCGTTTTTTTTTCTGATTTTTTTTTATTTCTCTTTCTTTCTTCTTATTTATCTATACAACATTTTTCACCATTATCAAAGCTTTTTAATGGATGTTTGTGGTATAAAAATTATCAACAACTAATGCATTTTATGAATAAATGATTTTTCAATAGACTTATTTAGATCATCATATCTAACAAATTAAATTATTATTTTAAAAAAAAATACCCATTAATAATTTTTTTTTTTAAAGTCATGGACTCAAGAGTAACAAAATCAAAGTGAAGTAATTGTATATTTAAAAAAAAATTTCAAACTTATTAAAAGGAACTAAACCAAAACAATTTCTTCTACATTTTTAAAGAAGGATCCTACATGTTCTCCTAAAACCCATGAAAAATCAAAATCAAAAACTCAAATTATAAATTAATCATGAAAAATTTAGAGGGAGAAAGAATAAAGAATGGAAAAGAGAGAGAGGTTTCTCAAATTGGTGTCACAAATTGGTTTCTCATCTGCGATGATTTTGAGTTGTCGACGGAATCTTGGGTTGAATCTGATCTCGAATGTTCATGACCCATTTAATGTGTATCTGAAATTGTCTAAGGAAGAAAATCGAACGAAATGTAAAAAAATCTGGAAAAATTGTTGAATTGGTTGAATGAAAGATTTGATTAGGACCGCTATTTTCTAGGCTCTAGAGATTCGGAGTAGATAAAAAAGTGACTTGAATTTTCATTTTTATAAATTGTTAGAGATATAAAACTATATTGAGGTAAAAGATGGTGTTGATTATAGTTAGGATTGAAGAAATGATTAGGGAAGAAAGGAATAGGAAGGAGGAGAACTCTTCTTTTTTATTTTATTAAATGGTAAAATACACGTGTAAAGTGCGTGTATTTCACCACAAGACACATGCCGGTAATGACATTTCAGGAAAGAAATAATCCACCTTAAAAGAGCTCAAGGTGGTAAATAGAACCCACGTGAAGGATAAGTATGTAGTTGGAAATCCGGTAATAGATTGGGGTCATTTGACCATTTTCTCTTTTAAAAAATACAAATATTATTATATAAATTAAAGCTTAATTTATTTTATTTTATAAAATTCTTTACTTTTAAATTTTTGAAAAAGACCAATCTAAGATTTGTAGAAAAACATTTTAGTGTCATAAATATTTGTTTCTATATCCAATATAGACTTTTTATTTAATTGTAATACAAACATGATTTAAATTCCTAAAAGATTGAAATAAATTAATACTGACAAATTTTTTTGTTACAAGTGGTTAGTTACATCACATTTTTAAAAAAATGTCATAATTGTGGATATTTCTAGTTTTAAAGTAGTTTTATTTCAGGTTAATATCTTCAATTATCTATCACTATTGAATGATATGTGTCAAATCTCTTTTTAGCATAAATCGATTCAATTGAAGTACTTCTCTTCTTCTCATTTGTAACCCAATTTTGTTCCAATGTAAGTTTTTGTTTATCGTCTGTCAATTTAAGAACAAATACTCCGTCATCACAATATTTCACTCATATTTGTGTCTTCCTTTCTCTCTCCAACTCTTTTTTTTTTTCATTTTCTCGCCATTTTTCATGTCATCAAATAACTTTTTTTTTCTGTGAACTTATTTGTTTTTATTCACGTTCTTTTCTATTATAGTAAGATTATCAATCTAAGTAATTTCATGGTATTAGTCGAAAAACTTACTTCTTTTTAGTTTTTTTTGGTAACCAAATAAAGAGTACCTTCTCTTGATAACAGGTTTAGGTCTCCAAACAAACAAGAAAAACTAATTACAAAGTAAGTGTTGAATGAAACATCTACATCTTTGAGCTTTCTTTGAATTACTAAGGAAGTGTATTCTCTCTGTTATCTCCTTCTTAATCTGTATGATTGCATCTTTTGTATTTACATTCTTTCCTTTGTACTTCTTCCAATTTCTAGCACGCCAAGTGTGATATAGGACTGCTCCACTAATTGCAGCAATGATCTCCTTTTTAAACTGCTTCCAATGCTTCTCCTTTTGTTCTATCCAGAAACTGTTTGATCCCATTGTTTATCAAATTTATACCTGTCCACTGAACTATCCCTTGCCATACCATCTTTGACCATTTACATTCTTCAAACAAATGCCTTGTGGTCTCCATAACTTTCTCTTCACATAGACAACATTTAGTGTCATCAACCTGAATGTGCAGTCTCAACTTCCTCTCTTGTGTAAGCAATCGACCTTGTACAGCTAGCCACACCATGAATCTGTGTTGTGGTAGAGCCACAACAGTCCACACTAAATCAGCAATTTTCAATTGTTGTCTTTGCCCTTTGATTGCCAAATAACTCCGTGTGATGGAATAAGTACCATTATGTGTCAGCATGTATCTTCCTTGACAGTACCAACCTTTCATTTGTTCTTTGATAACATTGAGTTTTCTCCAATACCAACTACAATCTATGGGTACCCTGTGATTCCATATTGACATTTCATCCTTTAAATATATTCCATGTACCCATTTAACCCACAAAGACTCCTTATGCATTATGATCTGCCATATCAATTGCCCCACTGATGCTATATTCCAGGTCCTACTGCCTTTGATGTTCAATCCACCTTGTCTTTTTGGATAGCAAACATTATCCCAGGAGACCAAAGCAATCTTTCTCTTCTCATCAGACCTTCCCCACAAGTAATCCCTGTACAACATATCTATTTCCTTCAGTATGCATTGGGGAAGGATAAACACTGCCCCCAAAAGCTGTGGATGGAAAATTACCCTTGCAGAATATCATCAGATCATCAGCAAAAATCAGATGAGTAAGCTGCACCTTCTTACACATTGGATGATACCTGAAATCTGGCAGCATGCTCATGTTTCGGAGTGTTCTTGATAAGTATTCCATCACTAATACAAATAGTAAAGGAGAGACTGGATCTCCTTGTCTAAGCCCTCTCCTCCCAGCAAAGAACCCATGGTTTTCCCCATTAACTTTTACAGAGAACATGGTTGTAGTTACACACAACATAATCCATTTAATAAACACTTCAGGGAATCCAAACCCAGTGAGTACTTCTAAAAAATCCCAACTCATCATATCATAAGCTTTTTTCATGTCTATTTTCATGATACACCTAGGAGATACATTTTTCCTATTGTAGTGTCTCAAGAGGTCATGACATATCAGGACATTATGCATCATTGATCTCCCTTGCACAAAGGCTGATTGATTTTCTGCAACAATACAACTAATTGCCTTCTTCAGCCTACCACATATTAGTTTAGAAATACACTTATATAGAACATTACAGCAGGATATTGACCTGAATTGACTAGCATATTCAGGTATCTCCGCTTTCGAAATGAGTGCAATGCTAGTGGAGTTAATCTGTCTTAGTAATTTGCTGTTTTCAAAAAATTCCTGTACTGCATTGGTGACATCTTGTACCACAATTGACCAAGCTGCTTTAAAGAACCCACTACCAAACCCATCTGGTCCTGGACTCTTATTACTGTCTATCTGATACATAGCCTTCTTCACCTCATTTGGATCAAAACTGTGTAGCAATTCCCTCTGCTGCTCCTGTGTAAGTGTAGTCCCTTGGCAAATTATGGCCCTAACTTCTTGTACTCTATGTTGTGTTATATTCCCTAAAATGTCCTGATAATATTCCACAATTAGATTGGCAATAATTGCAGGATCATTTTGCCATACTTCAGAGTTATTCTTTAATTGTGTGGTAGCATGCTTCAACTTTCTATGCTTTATGACTGAATATAAGTACTTGGTGTTGTCATCCCTTAATCTAATCCATGTTGCTTTACTTCTCTGCTGGAGGAATAACTCAGCCAAGTATCAAGACTTCCTAAATTTCTGATAAGCCTGACTTTCAAGTTGTTGGTACTCAGGATTATTTGGGCTTGTCTGCAATGTGTTTTATGCTTGCTTCAGTTTCTCTCTGTCCACATTTGCCTCTGTTACAATGTTCTGGAAATCTTGTACATGCAGCTTCTTAAACTTCTTTTTCAACAATTTCAGTTTTCTCACCACCTGAAACATCATACAAACTTCTATATTTTTATTCCATCCTTCCCTCACAATATCCTGAAAGTGTGGGTGCTTAGTCCACACATTACAGAACTGAAATGACTTCTTGATCTTCTTTTTAGTTATTATTACCTTTTTCTTTAAAAAAGCAATTCCACTATGTAAGATGTGCATAGGGCTAATTTTTATTAATAAAGAAAAAAAGGACTTCAAAGAGAAAAAGTATGAGTAAGGGAGAAAAATACAAGTAAGGGGTATCATAACAGTTGCGGGTAAATTATAATTTTTTGTTACGTCCTTTTTGGAAAACTATTTCTTATTCGCTTAATACCAGTAAAAATGAAGATACATATATTTATAATTATTTTGGAGATAACTTGAATCTCTTATGTTCAAACCGCTTCATAATTATACTGATTTGTTGTTCTTCATGTCTACTATGAAACTCGCTACTTCTTCGTCGATTAAAGCACGAAGCAACTTCCAAATTTTTGAATTGGATCTTAATTTTTTTGTTTTAGAAACTATTACTCTTTCCTTAGGAGTATAATTAATGATGTCCTTTTGTTATTTATAAATGATAAATAAAAAGAACGGAGAAATTTAATATAGTTTTTTGTTCATAAGAATATGCAGATATACAAAACTATATACATTTGAGAAATTCTCTATTCTTCGAAAAAAAATTCAATTCTCAATCTGTCCAAATCGAGAAAATAAAAGCACATTATGAAAAAAAAAAGTGTGCATAAAAATTTGCATTTAGTCTATTCTACTGAATTAGTTACATTTCAATTTGTATAAATTCAACATTAACTTAGTAAAATAGGATGACATAGAAACTCAACTTTGAACCGGAAAAACAAGTGCGCAAAAATAATTCATGTTTAAGCCATCAATCTATGAACTTTACAAATAATATGTGTTTAATTCAATAAATTAAATTAAATATTGCATATCGTCCTTTATTTTTCTTTTGGGACATGATTTTCAATTCAAAGTTGCTACATTCTGCACTCAAGGAAATCCAATATTATTATATTTTGGGTGCCACCAAAATAGACCTCAAATCAACATTCTAAATACATGGTGCAATTGTGACAAAAAAGACTAGGGGTCGTTTGGTAGAGTGTATTGGAGAAAATAATGCTTGCATTAGCTTAGTGTATTATTAGTACCTTGTTTGGTACACTTTTCTAACCTATGCATAACTAATGCTTGTATTAGTAATACACTCTATTGTGTATTGAAGAGTGTATTACTAATACCATTGATTTCTACTATGCATTAGTAATGCAATGGGTTCTAATGCATGCATTAGCATTATTAAAGACACAGTTGCCCTCAAAAACTTTTTTTACATCATTTCCCTATATTTGTGGAGGGTATTTTTGTAAGCAAATATTTTTTCTAAAAAAATTATGCAATGCATACTATTTATACTGCACCAAACCAAACATTGCATAAAAAAAATCTCATCATAATTAATACAAGCATTACTAATACACTATATTTTGCATTATTCTTATACACTCTACCAGTAATATTTTATGTTGTAAGTCTTTTCCTGACACTAGAAACCCTAAGGAACATTGGACTTACAGACAGACGGCAAATAAGGAAAACAAAATTAAAAATGGAATTGATAAAACTTTTATACACTAATACTGTAACATTATTATATAGGCCACTGACCAGTACATAGTCAAGTGCGGCAACCAGACGGCAATAAGTATTTAAACGTGAAAGATTGATGGCTGTGATAAAAGACTCTCACCATACGTTATAAATACTCATTTCCTTCACTTCTATTTCCATCATCACTTGTTCAATTTCAACAAAATTAGCACTTCTTTTTCACAAGCTAAGTGTAGAAGAAATGGCCCTAGCTGCTGCAGTGATGAGTAACTACGAAGAGGAGGAGATTGTTCGCCCTGTTGCTGACTTCTCTCCAAGTCTTTGGGGTGATCGTTTCCATTATTTCTCTCTCGATAATCAGGTATTTAATTGATTTGTCAGTTCAAAGAACAAATTAATTAACTTGTTTAATAAAATATATTATAAAAATATTCATTAGGATAAATTAATTTATAGGTTGCGGAAGAGTATGCTCAAGAGATTGAAACATTGAAAGAGCAAACAAGAAGTATGTTGTCTGCTGCTTGTGGAACAACATTGGTTGAGAAGTTGAATCTGATAGACATTGTTGAGCGCCTTGGCTTAGCTTACCATTTTGAGAAACAAATAGAAGACATGTTGGATCAAATTTACAAAGCAGATCCTAACTTTGAGAGTCATGAATACAGTGACTTAACTACTTTATCTGTTCAGTTTCGACTACTGAGACAACATGGTTACAATATCTCTCCAAGTACGTAATATAATAATCAACACGTATGGTTAAACTAGCTAGTAATACGTCTTTGTTCTTGGAGTAACTACTAATCTTTTGTTTTCAACTTGAACCAGAAATTTTTAGCAGATACCAAGATGCAAACGGAAAATTTAACGAATCCCTTAACAACGACATCAAAGGTCTTTTGAACTTATATGAAGTTTCACATGTAAGGACTCATGGAGAAGATATTTTGGAAGAGGCACTTGCTTTCTCTACTGCTCATCTTGAATCTGCAGCTCCATATTTGAAGTCACCTCTGAGTAAGCAAGTGACTCATGCCCTCGAGCAATCTCTCCATAAGAGCATTCCAAGAGTCGAGACACGTTACTTCATCTCTATCTACGAAGAGGAGGAATTTAAGAATGATGTGTTGCTTCGATTTGCAAAACTGGATTTCAACTTACTTCAGATGTTGCACAAACAAGAACTCAGTGAAGTATCAAGGTAATTAACATCAAAAATATAAATTATTTGTTACTCGATGGTAATTTCTCAAATTAATTCTAACATTGGTACTTATTTTGTAGGTGGTGGAAAGATTTGGATTTTGTGACAACACTTCCATATGCTAGGGATAGAGCAGTGGAATGTTACTTTTGGACCATGGGAGTGTATGCTGAACCTCAATACTCCCAGGCTCGTGTCATGCTTGCTAAGACTATAGCAATGATTTCAATAGTAGATGACACATTCGATGCTTATGGAATAGTAAAAGAACTCGAGGTTTACACCGATGCCATACAGAGGTATATATGAACTTGCATAGCTCACTAACAGTTGATGGATTTATTAGACGGTTTATAAGAAGAGGAACTTACTTAATCTTTCTCTTTTATTAGGTGGGATATTAGTCAAATTGACCGGCTCCCTGATTACATGAAAATCAGTTATAAAGCACTTCTAGATCTCTACAACGATTATGAAACAGTGTTGTCAAAGGATGGCAGATCCGATGTTGTTCACTACGCTAAAGAAAGAGTATGAATTATAAGGAAATTACTAGTTATTTCAATATTAATCAGTTGTCAACCAATATCAGTAGATTTTTCTCCTCATTTTTTCTTATAAGGAAATTTATTTTTTGAATAAATACTGATCATGTTTGAATGTCTTTGTTTGTTGTTTCCAGATGAAAGAAATCGTGAGAAACTATTTTGTGGAAGCAAAATGGTTCATTGAAGGATACATGCCGCCTGTTTCTGAGTATCTTAGCAATGCATTAGCTACTAGCACTTATTACTTGCTTACGACAACATCCTACTTAGGCATGAAGTGTGCTACCAAGGAAGATTTTGAATGGTTGGCCAAGAACCCTAAAATTCTTGAAGCCAATGTGACTTTATGTCGAGTCATTGATGACATAGCAACCTATGAAGTTGAGAAGGGTAGAGGTCAGATTGCAACTGGAATTGAGTGTTATATGAGGGATTATGGCGTATCAACAGAAGTAGCAATGGACAAATTTCAAGAAATGGCTGAGACAGCATGGAAGGATGTAAATGAAGGAATTCTTCGACCAACACCTATCTCTACAGAAATCCTTACTCGTATTCTCAATCTCGCTCGTATTATAGATGTCACTTACAAGCACAATCAAGATGGATACACTCATCCGGAGAAGGTTTTAAAACCTCACATTATCGCCTTGTTGGTAGATTCTGTTGAGATTTAAATAAATTATCAATTCTTGTATTCACAATTCACCTAGGAACACTTCGTACTTCTCAGTCCCTCAAATAAGTAATTGATCTACGGTATCTGTGTAGGCTAGGGTATTAAGTTGTTGGTGATATACACATATTGTGCAATGAAGTTACCTTCTTAACTTTCTTCTTTGTATCATCATCGATAATATTTAAATGTAAAACAATTCTGAAAGTCATGACGTGAAATAATATGCTTCAACAGCTTCTGATTAGCCACAAGAAAACAAATTAAAAATGAATATTCCGTAGCTGTCAAAGAAGTATTGACCTCCATTGCAAGGGCAACTGCGAATTTTTGGACATTATAGTCAACAGGAGCCATTTGTTTATTTCTTTTTTAATTATTAAAATTTGGTAAGATTTGAAAGTACTATATATAAAGAAAAATAAATTATCATATATTAGCTAGGGAGAATTTTTCTCACATGAAAATATTTCAATAGATCATAAAATCATTCATTTGCTTAATTCTTACTAAACAAACATACGAGCTACGGAACGGTTTAATTTATTCCTAAAAGATTGAATTATTATAATTTATATTTCATGTGTTCAGAAAAATATCGAAAAAAATCTCACTAAAAATCTATTTTTTGTCATATATAAATCATTCAACTTGGACCAGGTTAATTAAAGAGTAAATTTCACTTAATTTTTATATTTTATATCGTAAATTAGACGTCATACTCTAAAATAACTAGTTAGCTTAATAAAACACATTAAATGCAATGGATCGGATTAAATCTCAAAGATCTTCCTCCAAATTTCTCTTCATAACATTGGTATGTTTTGTGGATTTAAAGATTGAAGTCGTGGACCATATCAAACTGATGATTTTCTGTTCGTCATTAAATTCCTTGATGCTCTAATTAAGAACAATTTTTTTGCTAATTTAAAAAATGTTTATGAAATTCACTAAACAGAAGAGTATATTAGTAAGAGCGTCAAAATAATCAAATCATGTTATATTTTATTGATATAAGGAGTTAAAACAATTCTAAATAATTAAATATAAAAAAGTGAAATTTACTTTTTAGTTACTCTAGCTAAAGTTGGATGGATGACTTAAGTGACGAAAGATAAAGAAAAATGACTTTCATATAATAAACTTTAAAATTAAATGACTTTCTATGATAAATAATATATAGAAAAATATTTTTTATATGATAAAATTTTAAATTAAATAGTATTCCCTCCGTTCCAATTTATGTGACACATTTCAGATTTTGAGATTTAAACAAGTCTATCTTTGACTGTAAATTTTTCCTATATCTTTTATTGTAACTTATGGAGTAGTTTACGAATATATAAATTTCATTTCAAAAAAAATAACTTAAACTGTTTGACTTTTGAAAAATGAAATGTGTCACATTTTTATAATAAACTTAAAGTTGGAACCGCCAGTAAAATTTACACACTTGGCGAATATCTTCAATTCAAAGTTGCTACATTCTGCATCCAAGGAAATAAAAAATTCTAAGTGCCATCAAAGTAGACCCTGAATCAACAGCCCACATGAATATGCAATAATGACAAGAAGAAGGAACATAAACAATTAATAACGCACACATAGAATGTCATAATATATATTTTTTTAATGTATAATACAGTCTTTTCTTAAGTTGAAACTAGAAACTCTAATGAAGCATCGGACCAACAGATTCTCCAGAGTCGCCAAAGAAGGAAAAAAAAATACAATATGGCACAAGGAATTAAGAAAAGTGATTTAATTTCTATACACTTACGATACAAAGAATATATATATATATATATTAGGTCTCTAGAAGACAAGTATGGGCTAAAACTGATTAAAGAAGATTTAACTAGTATATGAAATTTAAATTCAAAAGGGAAAAAAACATGTTGACATACTATACAGGAGTATATATTATGAGTACATAATATAGTCAACAAAATGCGGCAATACATTTAAAATGGAGTGAAAGATGGCTGAGACAAAGGCTCTGAGCAATGCATTATATATACTCATTTCCTTCTTTTACATTTTCATCATCACTTGTTCAGTTTCTCTACCACCAACAAAAGTCAAAACAAAGGAAAGGAAAGTCACTTGTTCAGATTGCAACTGGAATTGAATGTTACATGAGAGATTATGGTGTATCCACAGAAGAGGCCATGGAAAAATTTCAAGAAATGGCTGAGACAGCATGGAAGGACGTAAATGAAGGAATTCTTCGACCAACACCTGTCTCTACAAAAATCGCCAATCTTGTTCGTATTATAGATGTCACTTACAAGCACAATCAAGATGGATACACTCATCCAGAAGAAGGTTCTAAAACCTCACATTATCGCTTTGTTGGTAGATTCTATTGAAATTTAAATTATCAATTCTTGTATTTACAATTTACCTGGGAACACTTGGTCCCTTGAATAAGTAATTACTTCGTTTTGTACCTAGCTACTTTAATTTGTTTTAAGTTATGTTAAACAATTCTGGAAATCATGATGAAGAGATCATGGCATGCATCTTCTTTCTCCTGCTTTTTTTTCGGCAAGACAATCTAATATTGGTTAGTATTTAATGGAAAATAAAACAAATATGAATATTCCGTAGTTGTCAAAAGGCATATTGGCCTCCATTGCAAGTGCTATTCGTTTCCACTACTATACTCATACAATTTAATTTCGTTACTCCCTCTCGATCTTATTTTTTTTAGCCTTCTTACCATTCTTTTAGATTTTTCGGCCGATAAGTTCAAGAGAGTTAACTGTGATTTTACTGTGAGTTATTTATATTTTTAAAAATATTTTAAAAATAACTAAAAAGGCAAAAGTGGAAAATGGTGTTCAATTGATATCCTATAAATTTTTTTCATAATTAGTGTGTATTATCTCACAAATTTAATTAATATAGACCAGAGGGGATAGTATATACTTCACCCAAAGTTTTTTTTTCTTCGAGTTTTGGGGCATTATAGTCAATAGGAACATTTTTAAAAAAAAATTACTCCTATTAAAATTTGGTAAGATCTGAAATTATGTATAAATGTAAGTTTTTATATTAATGAAAGAGAAAATATCATGTATTAGGGATAACTTTTCTCACATAAAAATATTTCAGTATATAAATCATAAAACCGTCCATTTGCTTAATTCTTACTAATACATTGACTTATGGAACGGTTTATTCATAACCTTAAAAAGATTGAATCATTTGAATTTATATTTCGCGTGTCAAGAAAAGTACACAATTAAAATCAAGAATCAGAAAAAATCACATATATTCTTTTATATATAATTTTAAAAATGAAAATTCCTAAGGATGAGTATGTCTGTAATACAACTCGAGGGTCATTCAACTTTAAATTTATTATTCTAATCTTTTTATTAGGTAAAAGTCATCCAATTTCAAAGCTTACCACAATTTTTTTATGTGATAAATTTTATCATTTTATGTAACAAGTAAAATAAATTTCTTGCTAGATTAATGAGACTACAAGTGTCTACAACTTCCATGTTTTTTCTCACATTTGTCTCTACACTCCCCTCATTTCGTTTTTCAGTTGTTTACAATACTATGAAGCCTAAAGGGACTACTTTTGTTAGACAAATTAAATCCCTAGTAGTATGCAATATTATTTGTGGTAATAGATATATATATATATATATATATATATCTCGAAGGAAAAAAAGAAAAGAAAAAAGAGAGACGAGATTAAGAACCTGTTTGGATGAGCTTATAAAAATAACTTATAAGTCAAAGTTAAAAGTTATAAGTAGATGATACTCTATTTTTGACTTTTGATTTATTTTAAAACTTTTTGGCCTAAAAATGAGTACTTAAAAACACTTTTTAATCTTTTCAAATGAGCACTAAGCTATGAACAAACTTAAAAGAAAAAAATACTTTTATACAGAAATTGACAAGTAAAAATGAATTTAGGTGTAAAAACACTCTGAGGCAATATTGAATTCAAAATTGCTACATTCTGCAGCCAAAGAAATAAAAAATTCTAAAAGTGCCATCAAAGTAGACCCTGAATCAACAAGCACACATGAATATTCAATAATGACAAGAAAAACTAACATAAACAATAACGAACACATACAATGTCACTATATTTTTTATGTATAATATATAGTCTTTTTCTTGAGTTGAAACTAGAAATTCTAACGAAGCATCGGGCCAACAAAATCTCCAGTCGCCAAACAAGGAAAAAGAATACGATAAGGCACAAGGAATTAAAAAAGAATTGATTTAATTTCTATACAGTTATCATACAATTTTTTATTTTTATTTTCTTTTTATATATTAGGTCTCTAAAAGATAAGTATGGGTTACAACTAGTTAAGATAAATTTAAACAAGCTTAGATGATCACTTAACTATGAGTTCTTTTCACATAAAGTAACTCAATTTTGATTTTTAACTTAAAAGTCACTTAACTATTAATTTTTTCATAGAAAGTTATTCAACGTTGATTTTTAAATCAAAGTCACTCTATTATGGACTCTTTTCACAAAAAGTAACTCAACTATGTGTTTTACTTACAAAGTCAGTCAATCTATTTAATTAATTTTTTCAATAAATTTATTGACTTGAATTTTTTATTATCGGTTTGACTTATTGGTTATCGGTTTGTAGAGATGCTAAATCGCTATAAAACCATTAAGATATTGACTTATCGGTTATTGGTTTATCAGTTATTGATCGTTATCGGTTTAACCGTTAAGTTTTGACAAAAAAATCATTAAAAATCAATTAGAAACAAGGTGTCAAACCAAATGAACCATGCACATGAATTCACAAATTGCATTTTACTCAAAAGCAAACAGTTTTACATTGTAAAATAACCAAGAGTTTGAGACAGCCAAAAATAAAAGTAGGAAACTAAACTCTAAGTCAAGGACTTTAATTTATATACAATGGTATAAATAAATTATTTAATTTATTATTGGGTTATCGGTTAACCTGTTAAAAAAAAGTCTCAAACCATTAAGAACTGATACCGGATAACAAAAAAAAATCAAGGGAATGGGTTTACGGCTTAGGACAAGTCATCAGAAGACCCATCCAACCTCTCAAGCGATCATGTGTCAGATCCACTAACGAAATGCCTAGTAAGAGAGGCAGTTGAAAGATCATCTAAGGGAATGGGTTTACGACTTAGGACAAGTCATCATGGCGGTAACTCTATCTAGCAGACTGGAGATCCCAAGAGCTAGATTCAAGGAGAAAAACAAAGTTGTGACTGACGGTTCGACATTGTCAATTAACTCAATCCATTCTCATGATGAAGACAATGTTCAGGAACGAGGTTAAAACATTAAGGCTTGTTAATGAGTTAATAAAGCTTAAAGTTTTTAATGATTT
>JAJONR010002238.1:0-78495 GCA_029582245.1 Solanum etuberosum | reverse complement strand
TCCCTGTCTAATTTATTTGGATCATCAAAATGACCAACTTGTAGGAAAAAAAAGTATGGAAGTGACAATGACCATAGGAACATTTGATTTTGGGTATGTATCCAGAAAAAAGAAGGGGGGGATTGAAAAAAACATGAACATTTCAGATGATCATGAAATGCTAAGACGGAAAAAAATTGCCAAGAGAAACTTTTTAGGTGGTCCGTGGTCGAAAGAAAAAAATTGTTTGAAACTTATAAATTGAGATAATCCATAATCTTCGACCAGTAAATAGCGTAGAATTGAACTTTCTTCATAATATTTAAGTCAAAGGGGTAAAGCAAACCAAAACTCTTATAGAAATCCTTTGGAGGCCCTTACACAGTCAATGAAATCCCCATTAGGATTAATGATTTAGTTGTTTCCATCTATATTATCCATAATTAAGAAAATATAACTATTGTACAACAGCTGCAGCTAAGAAGATACCTATACAAAGTAATGCTCCAACAAGAGAGAGGCTCCAGTGGTGAAATTTCCACCGAGGTCGCCAGCTGGGCGCATCTAACAGATCCAGAAGGAAGCAGGATAAGTTCACGCCAGCATAGCATACGAGGTAAAACATTGTTGTAGTAGGTGAGACAAGATCTAGATTCCCGATTACAACACAACCAATGCAGATGATGGCAGTGAAGAGAGTAGCCACATGAGGCTCATGTCCATCTGCCACTTTAAAATAGTTAAGAACAGGTAGAATTTCATCATTTGCAATTGCTGCAAGGAGACGTGGAGCACCAGTAAGGCTTTGAAGGGCTGCCCCCAAGGTTGAGAGGATTATACCAACATAAACAATAACCGGAAATGGCCAGGCAACTGTAGCAGATAATAACCTGCACAAATAGTTTTAGTAATGCAGTGAATACCAATTTAAGCTTTATTGATCAGTGAACTAAATACCATTAAGCATCCTCAAATAATTAGTTAGATGCAGTTTCAGGTAGAATGCCATCATTTGCAACTGCTGTGTAAAGGGAAATAACCTTTACCTTTCCTTTTATTTTTACTTCCTCACCTCATACCTTCCTCTTTTTCCTTCCCAAAAATATGGAGAGACTATAGAGAGGTGTTCCTCTTAAAAATATCTCATATCAAGTGCTAAACCGAGTTTTAGAACTTTTAAAAGAAATAAAGTGTCTTAGTATTTTGATGATTCCACTTTAGAAGAAGAGGTGTCTTAAGACTTTTAACCCACTCCCCACCCGGCCACCCCTACTGAATTTAGAAATATAAAGTTAGAAATTGCACTACATGGAGTGACATGGCTAAAGAGGACCCAGGATCCATATGGCGATCTCAACTTGCTTGGAATTGACGTAGAGTTGTTGTTACTATATCTTTCTCCACCAATTATACTCAACACTCATTTTAAATAACCACACCACTCAAAACTGCAATGTGTAGATAGGAACAAGGACAGCACCAGAAGTATGATAATGTATCATAAAGTACTTCATAAGTTCATATTACCTATCAGTCAAAAGCTTATCTCTAGTTGCAACAGCTCCGAATAGTAGCACGGAAACCAGATATAAACTGGTAGTAGTCAAAGTTGCAGCTAAGGTCCCAACAGGAATTGCACGTTGAGTGTCCTTTAGAGATGCCGAACGGTTTGAACCTGCCATGATCCCAGTTACAGCAGGGAAGAAGAGACCTACCAATGCACTAACATGGAGAAGGAAATAAATGTTAAGACTTAGTTCGAAATGCTTTCAGTATGCACATTGAAGTAAACGGCAGAAAGAAGAACGCATAACTAATCCTAGCAAAAAGATAGTGTAAAATGAAGGAACCAACAAAAATAATTGTATGACTTACTTAAAATTCCAGTATATGTTGCCATTGGGATCTGGAATTCCAGCATTATTAGTCATCTGATAAGCAGACCCCCAGTTATTTTTGAAAGATTCCAAACTCAACCCTGTGATCCCAGCTGTACCATGCATAGCAACAGAGTAAAAAGGTGGTGTCACATATACATGTATAGAGAAATGACAACCATGAGTATTAAAACTTCAGGGAGAACAGACATATGTAACACTTTTGCAAATACCTTTGGGATTGACCATATGAATCTTCTATATCCATCAATAAAGTGATAATTCAGTAAAATTAAATCATCTTTGCTTTACACCAGTCCTCGAGATATTGTGACACAGGAATCCATTTTTACTTTACTTTACACTACTTTTGGGTAACTTTCTCTAGTTTTTTCGTAGTAGTTTTACGATTTTGATGGTATTTAATTGCCTTTCCAAGTTAGCTTTATTTTGCTTGGAATCATAGTTCTTCAGAATCATTATTCTTATAAGCAAAACCAGTAATTAATTGGTATTCTACAGCTTATTATCAATAATATGTAGCCCTTGACTTCCATATTTGGCTCCAAAGATGCAATTTATTCAAAGGAAAGAAACAACAATGTTTGACTTTACTATACTCCATGATGACCTCAAGCTAATAAAATTAACTAGATCGGTGTACGAACCACTGAAGGCTCATCACTAAAGCAACATAAAATAGTGAAAATACCCGAGGTTGAGATATCAAATTGGGATCAAGAATTAAAAACCATTTCAATAATACCAGTACACTATAGACTCCACTAACAGAGCGAAAGCTGATGAATGTGGTGTTTGACGAGGCAAGAAATTTAAGAAAGAAAGTAAAACTTTTGTCACATACCAAAAGTACTTGAGAACTCGTGGTCTTGAACATGTTAGGACAATTTTCTCACTATAAGAGAATGTAATTAATAGTAAAATAGGATGTTTAAAGTTACAGAGTTTCCAAACCGAGAAAGTTGTTATTCTTTCTGAAACAAACTAAAAAATGAAAGAGTCACCTAAAATGAAACAGAGTGAGTATGCAGGGGAAGTGTATAGCACACAAGAATAACACACAGTTTTAAAAAACCTCTCAAGGAAGACAGAAAAAGAGCAAGACAGGAAAGAATAAGAATAAGGCATAGACAACATAAACCTGCTGGACGATCATGCCTCGCAGAAAAGATGCCGACAAATATGCAAAGCAATGAGAATAAAACAGGGACAAGAAATGCAGGTGCAACGCGATTGATCATTTTTACTCCACCAAACACGACAAAGCAGAGAAGAATAGATACAACAATCCCATAAATTTGCAGGTCATGCAAACTTGGACTTGTAATGGGCTCTGCAATATCTGTGCCATTAACTCGTGTGATAGTTTCTGCATTGATGACAAATGAAGTTCAGATATACAAATGAATTTGAAAATAATACAGTACTATCCATCAAAAATCAACAATAAGTTACTTGTATCAATGTTATGATAAAGCCAGGGAGGATATCAGATGGTTTTACGGTAAAAGTACAGACAACACCAAGCCATTTTTCTAAATCATAAAAGTTCAATCTCATTTAAGGAATACCTCTAAAGATGCCCGCACTTGGTACAGCATTTAGAAAAGTCTCTACGGCTCCCAGTACATACCTAACCGGCAGGAACATATAAGAGCAGGCATCAACACAAATTCTTTTTGTAGATAGTTTGAAATGATGAAAGCAACTTAACCTACATTGGCACACACCCGCCCCCCCCCCCCCCCCATCTAAGTTAGTAGTTCCTTCATACAAAAATATAACGTCAGATGTATACTCACATTGCACCAGCAATTGCATTCCCAAGGAAAAAACAGAGCCCAATGCTGACACCAACTTCTGGACCCAATGCACGACCAATGAGATAATAAGGGCCACCACCCTAGATTAGAGAAAACAAATCTAGGATATCACTTACCAAATAAGCTACAAGGAGATCGTTGAAACACATAGTTAAGTAATTAAAAGTATGCTCTCTCTAACGGGTTAAGCTTTTAGATAAGATGGAATGGCAGACTCAGAACTCATCCATATTATTGTCTAGCCAATGCTGGGCAACAGAGATACACATATCAATGCAACCTTGTTATACTGGGAACCGACATTAAAAATCTATTCTTTTAATCTGCACAGAAGTTGTATCTGATGAATTTTTTTCCCACCTTCATGGCACCATTGCTTGCAATAGCACTTAATGATATTGTGGTCAGGAATGTACATGATCCACAGAACACAACCAGCAACAATGACTCGCCAATGCCAGCCATACCAACAATCCTGCAGTATGCACAAAACAAACCAACGCAAATAGAGTGGTTATTTGAGTTGGAGCGAGAAAGGATATCATCAAACTAACAGTAGTAGATCATAGGTAGTGGGAGCATTTGCTCTTTGTTCCCTTCTCCTGTTCCTTTTCACTTCCTCATCTTACCTGAAGATAACTTTTCTCCCCTTCTATCTCTACTCACAATAATTAATTTCTATATTAGGAGATGTCAAAGGTGGGGGCAGGAGCAGATCAGTTTGAGTATTTCATGATGCCAATATAACCACACCTTTCTGGAGTAATGAGAAGAGCTGATTGGTACTATAGTAATGTAGACTAACTTGCTTGAACATCACCCACCAAACTTCCATATAGTAAGAGAAACCAGCAAGACGCAAGTATTACATGCAAAATGTGTAGTATTGAAACTGAAAAGCAGGTTCACCATAGTCCTTGAGGTGCCAGTTTTAGGAATACAGAACTGGTCCACTTTTATTAAGGCATGATAACTTTAACCAAAAAAGATTTTGATAGAAATCACATGATACATTAGATAGTAAGCAAACTTACCACGAAAATCTAATGTAGTAGATGATCCCCAAAATATTTTGCAAGCATGGCATAAACACTCCCATCAGCGTGCCAGATTTATCAGCAGTTGGCTTCAAAATTATTTCACATATAGAGATGTTAAAAATGCACTCAAGAGCTTCTTTAAGCAACCCATCATTACAAAATTAACTGGCCAGGTACGTCCAAGCATTGTCAAAGTCTTATTTTTAAATGTTGACGCACAAGATAAAAAGAACATGTGAAAGTTTATAAAAGACAAATTGACAGCATAGGAGATAACAAGGTGAAAATTAAATGAAGATTGAACGGGAAACTGCAGATATATACAACTCTATATTGCATGGTGTTCAGTATTTAGCAGGAAAAAGTAACTGCATAAGTAAACATCAGCAAAAGAAGCTAGAATCGGAGGGAAACACACAAGAGAGAGGGTAGATAACCTATAAGTTATAACAATGTTCAAATTTTGTGTTTCACTATAGTAGGATGCAGAGATTTCCATTTCTGAACCAAAAAAAAATCATTTGATATCAAAGCAAGCTAGTAAAAGCAGCAAAAGAAGCTAGGATTTGCCCGGGATCAAAATATATAACTATGTACAGGGTAAAATGGGAATCTTCATGCATTCCCTCAATTTTTCCTCCTGTCTCACTTCTTTCTCACATGATATCAAAGTCTTGCTAAGAAACTACTGCTTGTGCATTCACCAACAACGACCGGGGAAAGAAGCATTGGGACGTGTATTACTTGTGACCGTTACATCTGTTAGAGTCTTTCTTGAATTCTGTGAGGGTTTGTATACCAATACCACAACAAGGCCTCAAATCCTCGTGTGAGCACAACATAAGAAGAATGTCATCATCTGAATCAGGAAACACCTCTTCCCGTGAGTTTCTAAGTTAAAGCCATTTTTTCTATTTCTTGATTGTGTGATTAAGAGGCTTGCGACCCTCCCCAATCAATTTTTTAATTTTTTAGTGACAAGAAACCATGATGTTTCGATCACTCAGAATTTTTAAAACAATACTAAAATTACTTCTAGAAACAAATGTGAGTGATAATAAGAGATGGTTAGCTAAATCAAACATGCCTTTAGGGGCCTTGTTGTCATTAAAGTGATATATGATAACACTCATATTGTTACTCATTTATGAATGTTCTATTATTCTCTTCTGATTACCAACAACTTCATCTTTGCAATAAAATCTAAAACCTCAGCTTGTTTATTTAGGAAAAATGGTGTCCACAGAGGAAGCATGCCAACCACAATGATCAAGCGTCAATGAAACCAGGAATACATCAACAAATTCACAGCTATACTTTCTCCGTGAAAACAAACATCTGATAGTCACTCTCGTTTTCTTTGCAAGAGAATGAAAAGTGCAACTAGGCAATTAGCTGCATATCTAAAGCTCATCAACAAGTTCCACATCTATCCTTTCTCTTATTGGAAACAAACATGTGAATCACACTTCCTCTTCTTTACAAGATAAAGAATAATGCAACAACATAGTTATCAACATATCTAAAGCTGGAATAATCTTTAGGAAGTCAGTGTGAGACAAATGGCTGATTGATAGAGGGATGACAAAAAGAACTAAGCAGTAGCTACGTATTTAAATCTAGAATGGTTTTAAGGAAGTTCAGCGTGAGCCAACAATAGCTGATGGAGGATAGAGGGGATTCACCAAGCATCAGCATGCAAGCACCTATGCAATAAAGCAGAAAACCAAAGAAGCTAGAATTACCTAGGAATAACCTCCTCAATTAAGGTCGCATAAAGCACCAAAGAAGCAATAAAAGGTTCTGCGAAAACCATTGGGAGATCAAAATAAAATTCCCCATACAGAATTAAACACCATATGAATATGTTTTCATGAGCTGGCTAAAATCCTTTTCTAATAAGGATAAAACCAATTATTTGAATTACAACTGAACTCCTAAGACAAATAGGACTACAGATATCCAGGGAAACAAAAGATAACTTACCTAAGATAAATTCCCCACAGAATTGTAGCAAAAATGAAGAAATTAGCAAACTACTGCTCACCTGTACCACTTAAACAATTAATCTAAACCTAGGAACAGCTAAACTAAAGATATCCTGTTTCTTTTCTCCACTTGTTTCCCACATTACTGGAAAAGATCCTAGCTATCATAACGAACCAGCTTCTTCTTTTTTTAAAAAAAATCGGTAACTTTGTAGTATATCAGGGATCAAAAGAACCAGCTTTTAAAGTTTAAATTACCTCCAATATGTTCTTTTTTTATATAAGGACATCTAAATTGCCTCCAATGTATTCTTCCTTTTTTTTTTATAAGGAAGTTTAAATTACCTCCAATATGTTCATAAATCAATAAGAAAGAAATTTTCTCATAAGAAAGAAATTTTCTCATAAGAAAATGGGAGTAATTGTATGTTAACACTTTTATGAAAGAATGAATATGGAATGGTGTGATTTAAAGCTGACAATTATATAGTGACACTCTAAGTAGAAAACCTAAGTATTACCATACTCTTGTCTTCTTATAACCTCCATTTTACAGCCATAGTATAGCCTACTGTCCATTACTATTTATTCAGAAAAGGAAAGTCCCCACCTTTTACCCCTAGATAGGCATAGGAGATGAAAATGAATCCACAGGAATCAAGAAAGTGAATTCTACATCAGGACTTTTATGAACATGATACAGTCTTAATTGTGCATGGCACAGAAAGCTTCAGGGAAATCAAAACGATGATCAACAAATTAGTTCAAGTACCTTAGGTTGCTCAAGCGTGAGAGTTATATCCTCACCATCTCTTGGACTAGACGGTGCGGGAATTTGATCCCCTGTCATACTGGAACAACAAGATAGATAAGAACATTATTAAACCACAAAAATTGAGAGAAAACTGAAGTTAGAAAGTAGTTGTTAAGGACATTTTTTTTTTTTGACAAGTAAGCAATTTTATTTCATACAAACAGCAAACACGAGGTGAAGAATACTGTAGTACAAAATCCAGTCTCCCACAAAACAAAAGCGGAGCTTTGGCAACCAAAAAAAATCTCTAAACCATATACATCCAGAATGTTAAACCAAAACGACCATAAAAAGAACATTTGTATCAAACTCTACCAGTTGATTCTGCTTTTTCATTAGGATTGATTCCTGTCTGTCCAAATTACCTAAAGCAAGGAAGCTTCGATAGTAAACCATAGTCTACTGTCTTTTTAGTTCATTTTCCTTACAGTAGGCTCCATGGCTTTTTCTTAACTAGGGTGCGATCAGACACCATTCTTGGCCAGGATAACTATCTATTATATTTGATCTCATCATCCTAATCAACAGAAAATAAGAGCCTGCTAAGTCTTGAAACCACCCCTGTTTTCCCTTTGAAACATCGGGCATTCATTCCCTTCCACAATACCCAACAAACACAAGCATGCACTGTGTTCCAAACCTTCCTAGATGATATTCTAATTCCCCCAACACCCAGCTGGTAAATAGCTCCCTTACTGTGCATGCCATGACAAAAGGTATCCTGAATATATTAAGAAATAGTGATGGTATCTGATTTGCCACAAGGCATTGAAGAAGAAGGGGGGTTACAGTTTGCTTCCTCACTGCTGCACAGGAGATACCTACTATAACAACAACAACAACATAATACCAAGTGTAATCCCACAAGTGGGCTCTGAGGATGGTCATGTGTATGCAGCCTTTCCCCTACCTTGTGAAGGTAGAGAAACACCTACTGCATATAAATAACCCTCTTTTCTAAAAGTTGTGTTGAGTGACGCATGAACTGTTTGTAACCAGCCACATAAAGCAAACCAGCCAAGTTCGGTAATAAGTTGTTTGGGTGTATTTGACACCATGAACTATTATTTGAGTAGATTAGCATGCATTGGCTGAGTTTTGACACTTGTTGAGCATAAACCTCAATTGCAAGTACAATTTTAAAACCTGTTGAGCTCCGAGTTAGTTATACACTGCATATGCTTTGATAAATTGTTGTATTCATGTTTTGTTTTGTTTTGTTTTGTGAAACTGGTAAATTGTATTCCTAGCATTAAGGGTACTAAAAAGTAACAAAATTCCTAACAAATCTACAAGTTGATCTATGTCCTCTATACACTGCTGTTTGCACCAAAAAAATAGAGATACAATGCATTTCCATTTACTTTTTGAATGGAATTAGATATTGACTGATCTCAGTGCGTTCAGAAACCCAAAAAATTTCTGCATTCTAAATTTATTTTACTAACAAAAATTATTCTTCTTTCAGACCAATTGAATCTACATGCATTGCCTTCTAAAATCTCGCATGATTTCACCTAGGAAAAGAACATTCTCCTCTCCATCTTGAGTCTTGACAATAAAATGAATAACAGGAAATATGAGTAAGAACACAACATTTACCCTACCAAAATATGTACAAGAACGTGATCGAAAACTATTGATGTACATTTCTAGTTGCTTTGTAGCTAGACAAAATACTTTGTATATCAAAAATTTAACCTTCAAATGAGGAGACTCAAATAATCACTTCGAAAGAAAGATCCGCAGATAAAGCTTTGAGAGCCCGATATGACTGAGAAAGTAAAAGATAGACAAAATTTGGAGGAAACGTTGCTGAGAGGGAAGCATGCTGGACTAACAGAGATGCTAGCCGGAAGCAATAATAAGTAGATTCTAGATAGACGGAAGAGCTTTTCTGTCTTGACTTTGATTTGCATCACCCACCAGAAAACTTAAAATCTACTCCAATGATGTCAAAATGCAATTATCTCAAGAAAGGTATTAAGTAAAAAAAGACGAGAGCAAAAACGAGTTTCCTGAAATATATCATACCAGCAAATAGAAGTTTGTGGAAAATAAAACAAAAGAGACATAGAATTTGTACCTCTTACCTCTTGAGACCTAGAATATTTACTAGAGAATCAAAGCCAAATAATTCCAGTTTGGATTCTCTTTGAGGACCATTGCTACTATGATTGGATAATGACTCGTCTCTTTCTTCAGATGCCATATTTGGATGGACACCTACTTTGACTTTCCTGAAAAATGGTGTAATCAGAATAATGGTTGAAATGATTTTCCAGAGAAAAGAAAGGGACAAAACAAAATTCTTGTCTAGATATCTGCAAACCCTTTAATATTAAAAAAAAAAATGGTGGACATGCAGATGTACCCAATTTTGGCATATTAACTATCCAGAGTATTGGAGCATGTGAGCAAGCAGTTGAGCACCATGGGCGGATGTATAGTATTAGCTACTGGTGCAGCCAAACCAGTAGTATTGGCTCAAACCATGTACATGAATAAAGAAATTCACTAAATGTGTACAAATATTAAATTTTGAACCATGGTCAGGGAGGTCAGTGGCATTTCAAACACATAAAATTAAAATTCTTGGTTCGCCCCTGTTTCTTTTTTTCTTTTTTTTGGGTCAAGGAGCAGAGAATATCTAAAACATTAACTTGTAAACTTGTAGAGAAAGCTATTAAACATCCAAAAGTATATCCATAGGCAAGCTTTGAGATATTCTTAACCCTAAGTGATAACGTTCGAGCGTAAGCATTTCCATTAAGAGAGTATCAAAGAGTTAAAATGTGAGCTATCAAATGGAAGCTAATGGGTCTAGTTTACCGTGAAGCTTTTTTGTTTCACATTCCCAGAGAGCACCAGCATCTACTTTACAATGCACAAATGGAGCAAATCTGAACTAGTATATTTAGTTGATAAAAACCCGATAGATGAATGTCACTATTTCCAATTGAGCCAATACTCTTTGCATATGGTGTACAATTTGGAAAGAGAGGAATGCAAGATGTTTCGAGGGCAAGAGCAGTTCAATACAGAAGACCAGGAGTTCCTGCATTTCTCTTTTTTATATTTGGTGTAAAGAACAGTTAGTAGATGATGCAGAATAATTACTAGACTTTTTGGCCTCTTTGTATGTTTTTGTCCGGGGATGTATTTGTAGATATGATATACCAGGCCTTTTGGGGTGTTGATGACTATAACATGTTGCCAATTTCAAAAAAAATACTCATTGTACATATTAATGCAACTTTTTATAAGTGATACTAATGAAATCTTAAAACATACCCAAAATTTAAAGAGAGAGATTTACTTAATATTATTCATATTGCTCAAAGTTTATTAGGAGAATTGACTTTGCATCAAATAGTTGATCTTTTATGCCCTTGAAGTTTCAAAACATAAGTGAGAGGATGGATGAGAAAATAGTTCCACAACATTCGAAGTAATTATACTATATGAAAGCACAATCGTAGATTTCAGTAGTATTTCCACTGACCCATTTACCTACAATACTATGTTCAAACCACGGCAAAGACAAACTATTACATTGAAGGTGTGCTCAGTATAGAGGAAAATATTTTCCAATTTTCCTATGTTCGGTTGGTTAGAAATTTTGAAAACATTTTCTTTAGTAAAACAAGCTCCTAGAAATGAGGAAAACGACTTTCCGAAGTAGAAAAAACAAGTTCCACAAGATAGTCTCCTTCCCACCATCCAACACACCTCATTTTCACCCCTTCCCCATAGCTTCCATCACCCTCCACCCCCTTACACCAATGCCATATATTATTTGTCTAGATTATAATGCTTTTAAGATAATACTTTTTGCTTACGTATATAATACAAAAAAATAAGTAAGTAACTCATTTATTTTCCTAGAAAACATTTTCCTTCATACCAACACACCTGAAACTCAACTTTTCCCAAATCCACACTTAGAAGTAAGTCCACACAGAAATTTAACAGTTCTTCCTAACCTTGTGTTTTAAATCAATCTAAATGGTCCCTATAATTGCTCTTAAGTTCACAGATAGTTTTTTTTTTTAAAACGAAATAAAGATTTCATAATTCAGTGCCATCAAATCCCAGAGTTGTTATTATATTAGTCAATACTAGTCAAAACGAGAAGACATAAAGAAAGAGAGAGTACTTGAGATCGTGATTGGTGAGAGAAGAGGAAGATCCGGGACGAACAGAAGACATCTCAATAACAGCACTATCATTGTCATGAGCCACCACTGGACTGTATTTTCGTCCAATAACTGAAGGGAACTCATTTTCCTCCGCAATCTCAATCTCTTCTCCACCTTCCATTGCCTCCCTAATTCGAAGCTGTCAAGTCTGAACTACCCGAACCAGAAAGTATTAAACGCAAGAAAAAGGGTTTTAAAGCTGCGATTCAGTGCAGAAAATGGAAATGAGGAGAAAGAGATCTGACAATTCATGATTTATTTATATGTAGAGAGATAGAAAGGGAGACAAAGAAGAGACAAGTTGGGAGAGGAGACAGAAATGGAAACGGAGGGAAAATATGAGGGCTTTTTTTGACGAAGTCATAACTGTTTGGACCAAAATGGAAGGTATGAGGACTTAGTGGGGGGGAAATGGGAGAGAAAAAACTTGACACTCGTTGACTATTTCGTTTGACCATGGTTTTTATTGAAATGAAATGACATCTTTGACTCTATTTGTTTGGTAAATGGATTTAACATAATCCTATAAATTTAATGTACATTTGATTTGCTAGTTAAGTATTTCATGTTTGGCCATAGAATTTAGGGAAAAGGGTTCAAAATATATCCGAACTTTGATCGAAATTGTTGTAACAATCCCAAACTTTGAGCAGGACCTATTACCTGCACTATTTAATAGTGTATTTTAAGGGTATATATGTGGATAAATTACTATTTATAATGATACAATATTTATGATTTCCATGTGGGCACATATATACCTTTAAAATACACTACTAAATAGTGCAGGGGTAAAGGTCCTTCCCAAAGTTTGGGATTGTTACAACAATTTCGATCAAAGTTCGGATATATTTCAAACCTTTTTCCCTAGAATTTAAATGTTTTTAATTTTATTTGAAATTTATTGAATTTGATATAAAAACTGAGTTGTGTTTGGTTTTTTTTTATAAAGAATATTTGAATATTTCATGTTGTTATGTATTTGAATACAATTTTAAAAGTAAAAAAGTGGTAACTAATTCTAAATTGTTTTTCAAAACTAAAATACATCTTCAAATTGGGTTGAAAATTTCTACAGTTAAACATTGATTTTTTAAAATATATTTATTTTTTTAATTTTTTACAATGTATCTGATATCCATATTAAAATTTGACTAATTCAAATTCATCTTAAAAAATTCCATGAATAAAGAATTTAGACTATTTCTCGCTTTGTGCGTGTCTTGTTTCTCTTTTCCTTCCCTATTAAGCTTTCCTCATTTGTTTAGTATTATCAAAATTGCATCAAAAGACCAAATAGTTTTTATCTCTTGAACATTGACTGGACCTCAATTAAGTTTGAACATCTAGAAATTCACAAGATATTTTTTTACTTTCTAAATTTTGCACAAAACATTTGAAAGTTTGTGACGATAAAAAATAAGCTTGAAATTATTATTTTTTTAAAATCATTTTATGCATGTTATTATGTTGATCAATAACATGCAAAAAGACTAGAGATTTTGACCCTCACACAAGCAACCTTCAAGCAATTTTAATCACCATTTGAGAGAGTGCAAATATATTGAAGACAGCCATATCAAAATAACTAAATCCAATTTGTAACTCTTCAAACTCAATCATAACTAAATAAAAATGGTGGAAAAAATAATTTATTTGTAGTAAAAGGAAGAAGAAAAAATAGATAAAACATGAAAAAACAAGTGTAATTTGTTTACTTTTTAATTATTATTTTTTAAGTATATATAATCAGCATAATTTATACCATAGAGTATGAAAATATTTTCTTACCCGAAGAAAGATCTATTTTAAAATTCAACTTAAAAGCTTTTGACAAAAATATACCAATCATAACAAGGTAACATAATAGTCATATTATTGTCAGTTTATATCCAGTAAATTTGAATGACAAAAACATGTATGTTTGATCATCTCCTACTCACTAATTCTTATTTATTATTCATATAAATATAAGTATATAAATAAAGTAATGTAATACAACAATTAGAAGTCCTTTAAAATATTATACATTATTCGTGAATTAATATTGCACGTTAATTTTGGAATGACAAAAGTGACACTACACGTGGTTTTCAACTTTTTATCCTTTATTATTCAAAACAAAATTAGTAAGTAATAATTATATTATATAACTAGATATACACGGGCCCAACAGAGGCGTATCTAGAGGGGTTTCATGGGTTCACGTGAATCCGTGTTCATCCTCTCTAGATTATATATAGTAGTGTTATAATTTTAAAAAAATATTTAAATAAAAAGGTGTAAATCCACGTTAAAAGTAGAATATAATAATATGATGATGATTGGTGCACCCCTCTAAGTAAAGATAGAAATTTAAATCTTATATCTATCTTATTTGTTTTAGTAACACTCTCTCAAATGGTTATGGGTAACACTTTTGGCATTTCAATCAATTTTTTTTTTGTTTTTTGCTTTAATCTTTCAAAATTTTCAAGTGTGTTCCATTAGAAATTCCTAAAATAAAAATTAGCACCATAATTTTTTATATAGTTAAATCAAATGTGTATATTAAAATTTAAATCTAGTAGTATTATATATGCTGGATCTATAATTTTTAAAATTTAACGGTTCAGTGTTAAGAACGTAAAGGTCAAACCAATTAAATTTATATTTTAGATGCATCTTTTCGTAATAGTGCACCCATCCATCCGAAATTCTGGATACGCCTCTGGGGCCCAATATATGTGCCTGATTCTCTCCTAATTTATGTGCAATCGATAAAATTTGGAGAGCTAGCCAAATTTTTTTATTTTTAAAAAATATTTAAACTTGTTAATTATTGTCACTTATAGTATTTTCATAATTTTTTAAATAATATTACTTCATTTGTTCCAATTTATGTGATATAAATGAAATTTGGAGAGTCAATCCAATTTTTATATGATTTTCAAATATTTTAAGTTGTAATTTCTAGTATTTTCCGTAATCTTTGAAAACCCTTTTTATATTTACCACTCTATCATTTTAAGATCTTTTTAAAATTCCTTATGAAATGATTCATAGCAATATGAATATTTCTGATTTATTTTGAATCATAAATTTTAATAATTTTTCTTTCATTTTTAAACGTTGTGATCAATTAAATACCATCATATAAATATGAATAAATAGAATAATATTTATGGTTAAATATTAGTAGTTGATAAATATTTGTAATCAATCTAAATGTATGATGTTCATACGTACAAATCCATGTATAAGTTGATTATCGCAAGAAACTATTTTACTCCCTTTGTCTATTTTTACTTGTCTACTATATTAATATTTATTTATTAAGTTTAAAATTAAAACACAATTCATAATTTTTATTTTTTTATTTTTTCGTGGTATTAACTATAATTATTTTTTTATTCATTTTTCAAAAACACTTAATTTATTATGTTTAAGAAATAATGCATTAAATCAATACTTTATTTTTCTATACTCCTCAAATAGTATGGCAAGACAATACAAAATAGCTTATATGATGTCATATTAATAACTTGAAAATGGAACGGTGTAACTCATCTTTCTGAAATGACTGCAAAAGCAGCGCGTGGGAAAGCACATCCAAAGTAGAGCCCATATTTTCTGCCTAGAATAATGTTTTGTGAAGAGAAAAAAAAAGGCTTGGTGAGCGTGTGAAAATAAAATACAAATAGGGTCCACTTTTATCCAAAACTTAAGTCAGTTAAAGGATAAAAAAGAAAATAAAAAGAGATGGCTCGGTTTTTTTTGACTAAAAGAAGAAAAAGTACAAGCTCTTAAACAATTGAGTACAATTAGTAGAAACAATATAATTTTGAAATTTTCTAATTGTCCCCTGGCTAGAAGCAGGCATATCGTCCATCAACTGCCTGCTTCTAGCCAATTATATATAGTAGTAATACTTAAAAAGGCATAATATATAAATATATATTTTAAATTTGACCTCATATGATATAATGTCCTTTAATTTAAAACGTGCATAGATACTTAAATTTATTTGAAAGACGAATAAATAAATACATATATCTATAAATTGCCAAATAAAATATGTGACTTGTTCAACTCTACGTAAATCTATTTATAGACAACCAAAATAAAAAAAGACATGCTCCCTTCGTTCTTTTTTAGTTGTCATAGTTTCCTTCTTTTATAGTTAAAAAATAAGAATTTTGATTAATATTTTACAATGCATTTTTTCATCATATTATTATGCAAAAAATTACAACTTATATATTTTTCGTATATTTTTTGAATATCTAAATTTTTAATTTAAAATATCAAAGTAATATAATCTAATTTATCTTTAAAAATTAGTCAAATTAATTTTCGAAAAACGCGATATAACAATATAAAGGAACTGGAGTAAATATCAAACATATACGCCATAAAAAAAACAAAAGCAAATTAAATTAAAACAAGAGCGCATTCACCGCACGTATCAAAATAAAGAACCACTTCTTCTTTTGGCGCCCTAATTTCGTCGGCGAGCACTCTATTCCTCCGACTTACCTCCGGTGACCGTGTTTTCTTCAGAAAAACGAATTTAAAGGGGAGAATTACAGAAGTACTTTCAGAAAAATGAGTCTCAGTAGTAGCCGGGATGACTACAAGTTCCTTCAAATAGTAGATGCCAGGGCTGCACTTGGCCAGAAAGTTAATCTTATCGGCGTCGTTGTCGAAACCGGTCTTCCCAAGCAATCCAAGGGCACGGGTAATTTCTTCTTCTCAAATACTCTTTTCCTTACATTTTATGCTACTTCTCCCTTATTTCTACCTGTTTTAAATAGTTGAATAATCTTTAGTATTTGACTAGGAGTATAATTTTATCGGGGCGTATTTAAATATTTCAATTTAGGAGTGTTATTGTTTACATGTACTTTCTGATTCCACATTTAGTTGAAATATAAAAATAAATTCAAGGACGAAGTGGACTTGAAAGTTGAGGCATTTTTCAAGTTTCACTAGTTTATATCCAGAAGCTAGTCACTCATTTGGCATCAACACTTGCTCAAGGTGCATTGAGCTGTTGAACATAATGTAGAAAGAATCCCCAACCTGGGAACAATGTCAACTTGTTTAGAACCAGAAAAGGCCTTCACAGGAACACATCTGCTAATTGGTGTTTAGTTGGGACAATAGAAAGAGAAATAAGACCATCAAATAACTTTCTCGGGAAAAAATGACAATCCAGCTCAATATACTAGTCACCTTTGTGAAAGATCGAGTTTTTAGCAACATGGATACAACTTGATTGTCACAATAGACAGCAGTCAAAGTAAGAGAGGTAATAGAAAATTCCACAAACAATTGAACGACAAAGACAACTCTGCAACTACTTTTTGGAGGGATATATACTCACCAAGGATAAGGAGTAGTAGCTTCTTTCCTTGATTTCTGTAAAATTGGACTATTGCCAAGCATGTCAGAACAACCAATTGACATTCTCCTTTGAATCTGGGTAAGTTTCCCAATCGCCATTACTGAATGTTTGAAGAGAAAGAGAAAATCATTTGAAATGAACAAACCTAGGCAGACAAATGATTTCAGATACCACAGGGTGGGAAATGCTGCTTTGAAGGTGAGAAGACTTGGGAGTTTGCATGAATGACTTAGCAGCTAACCTGCTAAGATAAGTCAGGAAGTTCAGTTTGCATGGCCAATTTTCTGTCGATTGTAGGATCAGATAGTAAACTCACATCAGGAGCAGTACACTCAATTGCGGGTTCAAAGGGATATTGGCTGAAGGAAAATCTGACCGATGAAATTTATCCAATACAGTATTCCAAGAGTGAATTTTCTATGGCTGATCAGAATACATTAGCCAGTGTCTAAGACTTCCAAATACAGCAAGTAGTCAAAGACCCTAATTCATTGATTTAAAAAGTGGGATCCAGCTTAGTGATCCGAAGCATGAGGCCTAGTCACCAGAACAATATCTGCATATAGGCATGAAAATGCTTAGGTCATTATCCTTATTAAAGAATAAAGAATGTTCATCCTGAGAATGCTGAAATCCTCTAGAATGGAAGATTACTCAAAGCTTGGTATACAGTTGGTTGAATGCCTATTTTAGACCATAAAGTGTTTTCCTCACATGCAGACACTGAGGCTAAGAGAAGACACTATAGACCCTGAGGGACCTTTGTATAGATTTCCCCTTTTCAGTCATCATAGAAGAAAGCGTTGTTCACATCTGGTTGGTATATATTCCACCACTTCTTCACTGCTATATATAAATCACATAATGGTTGTTATCTAACTATTGGATAGAACTTTATGAAATATAAAATAAAACTATTGGATAGCAAGTTTTAGTATAGTCTATACCCTCTTCACCAAGGTTTTCAAAAAATAAAATAAAATAGTCTATACCCTCTTGATAAAAAAAGAAGAAGAAGGCATAGTCTATACCTTCTCTTTGACTATTCTCTGTAATCTCCAGCTTTGCTTTATATCTTTCAAGTCCAAATAACTCTCCTTTTATCTTATAGATCCGCTTTGAACCAATGTCAAATTCCACTAGGTTCCTAGTGTATTGGAGAGGATATAGTCAATATAATTAATTTGTTAGAATTTCCACATTAGTTGAGGAAATGGGTTGTTATCCTTACAAGTAAATAAAAGTCTACCCTTTGTAACAATTTAAGTTTTCAGATGAGATGGTTACACAATACAATAGTACAAATGGGAAAGACTCAGATTGGTAAGGTGACTCCAACGCACACAACTCTCTTGCAAATCCTAGATCAGGTTGATCAGTTGAATGCTTAAGTGAATAAAGACTGAGCAAGAATCAAGTTAATGTAAGTGCTATAGCAGCCGAAGAGAAAGAGATTGTGAAGAGTCCCAAGTAGGAGCTTTAGGGGATGGGTGGTCTCTTTAATATGGACAATCCTCACCTCTTGAGCTAGCTGTTGGGGTTGAGTTAGACCCAAAACCCATTTCTTTACATGGTATCGGGGCAGGACTCATCCCAATTCTTGTTTTCCAGTGTTGTAGCCCCATATTAAATTGCCCACGCTCTAGATGTCCAACCATAGGCGTGAGGGGAGGGGTGTGTAAAGAGTCCCACATCGGTGCTTTAAGAGATGAGTGATCTACTTAATATGGTTTGGACATTCCTTACCTCTTAAACTTGCTTTCGAGTTAAGTTAGGCCGAAGATCCATTTTTTACGGAGATTAACAAAACCAATGTGAGTGGCTAATTGAGCGGGAATGATGACTTCATCAAGGCAAACCATTAGCTACAAATATTTGTTGCTTAAATTTTTATGCATACCACCAGCACTTGCGCAAGTGCATTATAACAACAACATACCGAGTGCGATCCCACCAATGGGGTTTGGGGAGGGTAGAGTGTATGCAAACCTTACCCCTACCTTGTGTGAGGTAGAGAGGTTGTTTCTGATATATCATCGGCTCAAGGAAAGTGTTTTAAAAACAGGTTTGATAAATACAAGTGCATTGAGTTGTTGAATGTCATATGTTGTACTCATCACATTTTGGGATATGGAGTAGTTAATATCTCAAACCTTTTTTTTTCCACAACATTGTGTGGAATGAACTTTTTGGGCTTGATTTTGTTTGTATTTTTGTAGATTGCTTTTGCTCCATTAGGATCATTGATGAGTCCTACCCAAGCCCAGGGATTGCAGTTAATTTTTTTGCCGAAACTATGGACAAGCTTCCTGAAGTGCTGACTGTTGGTGATATAATTCAGATCTCTCAAGTTGTGGTAACTAATTTTGCTCCAATATTTGCTTGTTGCCTTTTGGGTATAAAAAATCCTTGAACATTTTTTCATGTGATGGAAATGTTGAAATTATAGATAGAGTAACTAAATCCTGAAATAAATGTTGAAATGGGCTGAATTTTCTTTTGAAAACCATGCACCATATTCGACAAGGTGTAAATATGGAGTTACAACTGGCATTACCTAGAATTCTTGACTTTTAAAAGGGTACATTCCTTTCCCAAACCAAATTTTGGAAGGACTTCAAATAGCTTGAGTACTTCCAATGGACCAGCTCATGATATTTTTACTAAATAGAAGACTTGATTTCCACAGCGGTTGATTGATATTTTGGCATCCTTCACAATTCAGCTATCCTCCTTTAGACAGAAGCAGCTCACCAGAGATTTTGTTGTTTCTTTATATGGGATCTGATTTTCCTACATTATGATTAGGAGGGGCTGCCTTTGCAGTTAATCTATCACTTGATGGATATTTAAGCCACTTGGAAGTGTGTTCTTATCCTCTGTTTTTTGATAAGGGGAAGTATGTTCTTTTCCTCTTAAGGGGAAAAGTGCTTGTTGCTTCTAAAAAATTATTAGAATAGATTGACAACTTCTTGTTCCACAGCCCTTCATCCTCTAGACTCTATTATATTTGAACTGCTTATGAATCTACTATTATAGATCATGGGCAAAGGCCAAGTGGAAACAAATAAAAGTCAATTTCTCAAGGAAATAGATAAGCATTAATTGGATTGGCCAACAAACTGAATGCATGATCTTGTCCTGATTGAGTGAACCTTTATTGTTCTTAAGTATTATTTTCTGGAAGTAAAAATATTGTGTCAATCCTTACAAGTGGTATTCTTCGGCTTGCAGATGAAAACTCATGGACCTGGTATTTATGCTTTGTTCAACAAGAAGTTCTCTTCATTTGCAATATTTGACGGAAAGAATGATTCAAATTTCCTCCCTTATCAGTGTTCTTCTAAGTATCATGCTAGAGAGCAAGACAAGAAATTTATACTGGGTTTGATGAAGTGGTTGGTTGATCACAAGATTGATACAGGTACTTGCAAGTCGCATCACTATTGCCAACTGCAGAGTGATGCTTATAAAATAATTCTGAGCTAAAAGTACATAACAATTAATTATTTAGCTTCTGAAGGTTGCATAAAAGAATGTATCCTACATTGATGATTCTATGTAGGTGTACGTGTCCATTATGGATATACGGGTACATATAATTCAATGAATATTTGGTGTAGTTTGAAAGAATTTTCATGAAGAACCCTTGTCACACTTGTTTGACACAGACATGTCAAGACAAAGAATGGATCCGTATAGCATAGGATGGGGCAGCTAACTTTGCTTCCTGTGAAAGGTGTTTGAGATATGTGTGTGCACATTTACCTGTAGTTATCTAGTTGTTTTAGCTTCTCACATAATCTTAGTTAATAGTAACTCTATCCTTCTTTGAACATCAGTTTTTCTTTCAAGGATTGATCCACTAACAAAATCCCTTCCCAGATGCCATTGGTATTCTGGTAGTGCTTTTCCTTTTTCTTTGGTACATTAATTTATTTTGTTGTTTGAATTTTCTGTCACCTCCCTCAGAATATGCTCACAATTTTCTTGGTACTCAGGAGATGCTTCATTTTCTTGATAGGTTTGACTGATTTACATTCGTTGCAAGAGATCAGAGAAGGAGAACGTTTCAACTTGATCTGCAAGGTACTTTTTCTTAATAAGTGATCTGCAAGATAGTTTTGTGTCTTAAAAATAACTGTTCTTAGATGTATCTTGAATATATTGGCAAGCACAGTATGCGCTACATGTTCTTAGGTACTGACACAACATTCAAAATCACTAACACTTCCGTTGCAAATTACACTGGCATATGCCAGATTGTTCACGTATGTGAAGTTGAAAAAAACAAGTGGATGCTTCTCGTATGGGATGGCATGGATACTCCACCGGTCACTATCAAAACAAAGTGAGTGTTCCCTACTTTCTAATCAGGCTTCGAACTATGGGTACGATGGTGATTTAATAGACAAATTTTAATTCCCCCCCCCCCCGATATGAGATACTTGTACAGGAAGGAGTAATTGATGATCTTCCCTGGATTTCTGAATTAGTTAAATGGCCACTTTGTGCTTGCAATGTGTGATACTGGGCACTTCTGTTGGAATGATATTTCTTTTATCTACTGTCACCACTGAACTGAAATAAGTATGTGCTAGTGGAAACTCTATCTATTTAATGCAATACTACATATTTTTTTGGTAATTAAATACTAGATTTATATCATAGTTCAATGCTGTTCTCTCTCAAAATAATGGTAGATTCGTTGAACAACAAGCTCAGAATTGGGCTTAAGAACAAGACATGCTTTGAGGGGGGGGAGACTGCAGATTGCTAGAGTCAAAAACAAATGTATCAAAAGCTTTTTTTTTTTGGTGTTATAGCAGTACTCTAGATAGGATGGACCAATATTTGGACATTTTGGAATTTTTTTTTGTGGGGGTAGGGGGATGTAGTATGACTGTGGAGATGTTGTAGCTTTATCAAAAGAATTGGCCTTAAGAGCATAATTCGATAGGCCGGAGCTCTTTTACAATATTTCAAACATTAACTTTTATTTTCTACTAATTAACTCTAAGTCACCCAAAAGACTTTATGCAAACTAACAGCCAAACTTGTTTGCTTCCTGATCTTAATGAGTATCACCAAATTTCCTAGATAACTGAGATTTATATTACTTGAAAGGTCCAAGAAAGATAAAGCCTTAAATGCCCCCTACAATATCTGCCTTCTTCCAGTACATATAAAGATATAATCAAACCTCGGTTGAACTAATTACTTCAGAGAGGTAAACTGAATACCTGCTTGCCTGCTTCTTTGCAGAAAGCTTTTTCATTTGTTATGGATGATTTGGTACCTGATCCTGATATGCTGCGGCCAATTGTTCCGTGATTACAGGCTAGAAGAAGAAATGGAAAACCCACTTCCATTGCAGCCTGTGGACTTCACTTTGCAAAGAGATATTCTCTGTACCTTGCCACCTCTTGGAACTGTCTTGAGGGTAACCGTTGATCGTTGCAACGAGAAACTTGGCGTTAACTTTCTCAAGAGCAATCGGTGGGTGAAACTAATTAACATTAGATGTGAACTTCATGCAGCATTGTGGCATGCTGTCCTAATGCCCTTTACTAGGGTTTGCTACTTATCTGATGAAGATGACATCGTTTTACAGCGTATGAGGTATTTCTTCTTCCAGTTTTAATACATATATGGTACAATCTTGGGTGGAATTTTCTTAAAGAAAAATAATGTTAGTTGTGAAACTCCTATCAGAAAAGAAAAAAGAAAAAAATAAACAATGGTGTGAAACTCAATTGCATGATAAACATGGTCATCATTTTAATTTGACAAGCATGTCATAGCCCATGACTTCATAACATGGATGCTCATGCCCTCCACAATTATCAGTTCCATATCTACTCTTGGCAGCAAGGTGTTTTGTAACAATCTACTATAATACCATGCCCTCTGAATTTACCTCAATTGTTTGCAATTACATGATAGCCAGTACGATGAGCGTCGTAAATCCAAATGGGGATGGATGCCTTTGTCAAGCTTTCCTTGGCCATCTGACATAACAGGTTTTGCCTTGTATGCCCAAACAATGTTTTTGATGCTTTAATAACACATTCTAACATTTCTTTTATTTCCTAAATTCTCAGAGACCGACTACCCTAATGTACCTTTTGTCTCCTTGATGAGAGCTCTGGCAAATCCAAAGGTATCTCAACCACTTTACTGGGCCATTATTTCCTTCTTTTGCGCTCTTAGTATTCCAAGTATTGAAGATATATTAACACTATCTTTACAATATAATTATTGGACGTTGCAAAAAAAACTTGCATCTTCTTGACTTTTATTACACATTGGCATCCTAACGCGTTATGTGCTTTCGGTTGATCCTGGCTACCCTGGAAGAGTATTGATAGAGGAAGTAGTTGTCTTTGAACCATCTTTTTTTCCCTATGTTGCAAACTACCTTACATCTTCACACTCAAACATTTAACATTTCATTTGCTTTATAATTGATGCTGAAAGGGCTAAAAATCCTATTAATTTAAGAAAACGGCAATGCATGATATGCTTTGATCTCTTTAAAGTACCAGTTGTTATCAACTGGGTGAATCTTCTAGATACTTGGCAGCATTAAAGACTTGAGAAAATTTTAGCAGTCAGTTTTATGTTATTCCTCCCTGATTCCATTGATCTGGATGACTTCTCTCTGTGAAGTTTCTTCTTATGGAAATATCTTTTCTTAGGTCTTAAATAAGAATATTAAGTTTCATTTCTCCTGCTGATTATACTGTATCTGTATTCCACTAGTGATAGTGGAAAAGGAGCGCACGGGGAACAATATATGTGAGGAAAATTGATGCTTGATGTAGTGCAAGTTTCTTTTTCAGTTTCATCATAGAAGCTATAGAGTTAGGATGATTCTAGTAACATTATCATAGAAGCTATAGAGTTAGGATGATTCTAGTAACATTCTTTTTCTTTTGTACTACAGATATGACTTCGCACTTTTTATCACTTAACATCATTGAGCTTATTATATGGCTTTTTTACTGTTGTATATTCTTTTCTTACTGATTTTGATATGTTTTACTTGAGCTGAGAGTCTATCGGAAACAACCTCTACCTTCACAAGGTAGGGGTAAGGCTGCGTTACACATCACCCTCCCAAACCCAACTTGTGGGATTATACTGGGTATGCTGTTGTTTGTTGTTGTACATCATTGAGCTTATTGCTTGCAGGTCATAGGTAAATTCCACTGTGTAGTTCGAGTGGTAGCGGCATTTCCTTGGCTAGCTGAAGATTTCTGTTCCCCTTCTGGGGTTTATAGGATCAGGTTGACCCTAGAGGATCCAACTGCAAGAATCCATGCATATCTGTATAAAGAGGATGCGGTAATATTTGTTTGTGTACTTACAATCTTTTATCAATCTTTATTGAGTATACTGCAGCAAATTGATAGCCATTTAGGGACTGTGTTTCATGACATAGCTCAGTATAAATATGTTTTCTGGACTTGGATATCAGTAATTTATGTATGGTTTTATGTATTTGTGAGGGTGTATATGACATACCTATACTCATACTAAACTGTTCGGCTTTGTTATCTTGAAGCAAAAAGATTCCTGTGTCATAGTTGTTGATATTGTACAAACAACTATTTACTTGCCAAATCATCCACCAATTGATTGGGGAAATGATGAGATTGTGGCCCTTGAATTATGAATGTCAGGCCTCCATGTGCTACATCAAGATGATGTTAAAATATTCTGTTGGTTTATATTATTGCATAAATTTGCTATGCATGCTTTAATTGTTTGAGCTACTAACTTGTCAATCTTGGTTTTGACGTGATACTACTATACTTGGCAGGAACAGTTTTTTGACGGCCACCCCTCTGTTTATACGTTAACAAAAAAGAGGAATTTGTTGCTTGGAACTTCTGAAGGCGATGATGATAGTGAAATGAATGATCATTTTAGAAATCCACGCTGGATCAGGTGTTGCTTAAAGTCTTACCATATCGACGACAGTGATGTCTGGGGAAGTAGGAACTTTCGAATTTTTGCTACCACTCTGAAAGCATAGGAGATTGTCCATTCTGTATGCCTCCAGTGCTTTCAATTAATGTTATGTAGTTTGGCCTCTTCTGCAAATGTACCGAGGCAGTTGCTAGCAAGTAGCTTAGAATGACCTAACCTATGTTCTTTTGCTTCTGTAAATGTAATCATGCTAGCACACAATAGCTTTGCTTTCATGTAGTAAAAGAAGCTTAAAGCTCCTTGTCATGTCTAAACTTTCTTCATTGTCGTTTCTTTTATTTCCTTTTGGTATCATATAAAACGTCTGCTAGAACTATCCATGTGGGAGTTGAGACTACATGACATTCCCTCGAATCAATTGGCTCAGAGGTAGTTCAATATGCATAGTAGTTGGTTCAAGAAAACACTTAGCGAAGCTTTTTAGAAATAGAATGTCGTGAACAATGAAAGAAAGTATCAAGTAGTTTACTGAGGAAATTACAAGATACATAGAAAATATACTCGACTGCAGACTACCATCAGATGATTCGAATTTGCTGTGTAGAAACCAATGATTTATTCGTCTCTTCAAGAACACAATAGCACAGATGCTGCCATCTATCAATACAAAATCAACATGACTACAAATATTATTCTCCTTTCGATGGTCTGAAATATCGTCCAAAATCACTGGATTGGTATACTAAGTACAGATTGAACAGGTTAGTTGGAAGCTAATAATTTCTTGCTTTGATAAGATGCAGATTTGCACTAAACCAATTTCATAAAGAAACAAAATCAGCTGAAGTTCAGTATAGAGATACGAAACAATATACTAAGACCTAAGTTGAGAGAAAATTCCTAGTTTTTTATAGTCAGTTAACGTTTGTTGCATTGACATCTCTTACAAGTCACTGTGATACTTTCAATATCGCAAGCAATTCCCAAACAAGATGCTTCTTAAGCAATCTAGAAAAATATTTTGATCTTTAAATTGTGCAATAAAGAGCTGCGTCAACATTCAACCTCATCATTCAAAGTAAATTACGAAGATTGACAGAATTAACATGACCACAGCCACTTTGTCACCACAAAGGTGTACTAAAATCTGAAAATTTAAGCATTTGATAGCAATAGGATGTGTCAAAATCCACTTCGGGAAAAACAGAGTATTAATTAAACAAAACACAAGGAACAGGTTCAAACACAAACAATATAGAGATCTCATCTAAAGCCAAAATGCTCATTCATCCTCCTGGCTGTGCAACCTAGCAAGCTTGTTTGTTATGACAACGTCAAGTTGGGCAGCTCGCTCGACAATCTCTTTCCTCTTCCTAGTGGAAACATTATGTGCGATTTCTGCACAGTAAGTTCTGGCAAGGAAAGAAAAACATGTTGGATGACAAGACAAAAGATAATTAACTCAGTTCTAGTACAAATTAGGTGACAATTAAGTGAAGCTTATCAAATTACCTGTTGTGCATCATTAGGATCTCAAGCTCACTAGCATTATGCACAACAAACTTCTTGAAGCCATTGGGAAGATAGTGGCGAGTCTTCTTGTCTGACCCGTATCCAATATTGGGCATCAAGACACATCCCTTGAACTTTCTCCTCACTCTAGAATCAATACCCTTGGGTCTGCGCCAGCTTTCCTGTTATAAGAAATTGAATGTTCAGGTCCAATAAGTACGCTTGCACAGTCCAAATACAACTGAAGAACAAAAAGACATCAAGGAACACCACATGAATTCCTAGGGAAATTATGGGTAACCATATAGAATCAAAATAAGTTGAGTAAAACAATACAGTTCTCCATTTCTTTCTACTAGAGAACAGAAAGAAAAAAGTAACATTGAACCCAATTGGTCAAGGAAAAGGTTACCGTTCATTTCATAATTCAAGGAAATAGGATGATTGTGCCAAAGAAATTTAACCATACACCTAATCTGAAGATAAATAAAGTGTTATTTCAAATGCCCTCATAAAAGAGTAGAGTGTGTATTCTTCTCCAATGACAGTGGCATTCAAGAACAAACCACCATTATCACCAGAGTTTTAAGATCTTACTCAATTGAGGACACGAAGCACCACTTAACATCCAACTATACAGCCGTCACTTCACAGTCAAAACACCCAAGGCATGTATTAACTAACAGTTGCTGCATACTAGAAGATGGGTGTTATTTGGATGAATGGTGCTACAAGATCTTAATAACAGAATGATAAAGCCAAACAAACCAGATATTAAAAAAGGATGTCTCCATGTGATACTAAAAGGAGGATCGATCTTTATCTAATTGGATGAACCGGATAAAAGCCCATATGCAATTTAGCTATCAAATGTAAGTCATATTCACCTTAGGATATCAGCTAAGAATTCCAAGCAGCTAGAGGTAAAGGAACAGCGAAAGCATGATAAGACATGCAAGAGAGAATAAGGTAACGCATTTACTGAATTAACACATTCGGACACACAAATTCTTATAAGGGTCAATTTTTTCTCCTTTTAGACAGATTCGACATAAACTATATCATTTTATAAAAAAAAATCAAACGCAAAAACAGAATATAGTTAAACCGGGAAGCAAGAAGGAAAAATCACACCAAACACTTCACACTTATTCAATATAGATTCAACAAAGAGGGATTTGGGAACCCGCAAGAGCCAAACAATAAATTTTAAACAAAAGAGAATACCTTGACAGTGATTCTTCGGTCACTCTGAGGTCTAATAAACCTCTTCACTCTCTTCTTCACGACCTTCTTGTTAAGCAGAGGCACGGCCATTGTTGTTGCTCTACCTTACCTTCTGCAAAATAGACGTGATACATTAGATGCAAAATTTACAAAGATGAATGAAGAAGACAAACTGGAAGAGAGAATACTCACTGGAACTAGGGTTTCTGCTAAGCCGCAAACTCCTTGCTAGAGAAGATTAGCATAGGAGAGTAGTAGAATTATATACCAAAAAAGTTGGGGCTAATAACTAGGGTTTCGGATGTGAAAGCCCAAAAGGCTTTTATTTGATGGGCCGTATATGTTCAAATGAAACTAAGGCCCATGAATAAAATGGAATGTGGTTAAATGTTTTTTCTTTTACTTTTTGAATGCTTTTAGCATAAAAACATAACTGAGAGTATTAAAAAAAATGAAAGATAACATAGAGGATATCATAATTAGATTTTAGCGTCTTTTAATCTTATCACTCTGTTTATATTTAAAAGTTAGAATCTTGACAGACTTGTCCATTCATCAACCAACTAGATCAAATATAATAAACTTTCAAAGGTGATGGTTAGATTGAAATTGCACCTACTTATATTTCCCGTAATATTGAAATAACAACACTCTTGACTTATTTAGTAAATGAACTACTAATTGTTAAGCCATGTGAACAATGTGTTATGTTAAATCGAGATTTTTTTAGTATCATACGAGGAGATTAAGGGTCTATAAACGTAACTTTTTATTATGGGGCTTAAGGTTATATTGAGTTTGTGGGAAATAAAAGGAAAATAGAGTTTGTCGATAATCAATAACGATCGGCTATACTTTTGAATGAAGACAACTATGTTTCAATGGAAGAGCCTAAAATACCCTCAAAGTATTGAAAATGGTATAAAATTACCCCCCATCCACCTATTGGCTCCAAAATACCCTTGTCATCCACCGTTGGGTCCAAATTTGACCACTTCTTTAACGAATTTTCATTTAAATTATTTAAGATTTTTTAAAAAATACATGGCACTCAACCATTTGTTATGATTTAATTAAGGGAAAATTGTATGAAATAACAAACTATTAATTCAAATTAAATGTTATAGCCATAATTTATTTTATTTGCAATTCGCAGCCAACATCTCATTTTTTTGCCATCTGGTTCGGTATACAATTAGCCATTTTCGGTATACAATTACCCATTCGGTATACAAATGTATAAAATGTATAAAATGCGTTTGTGTTTGTATAAAACGAGAGAAAAGTGTATATACAAATACAAATATATATATTTTCGTCCTATACATTTATGATTATACAAATACAGATCTTATTATACAAATTACAATGTATAAATGAATTTATACAAAACTGAACAATTTGTATAAAATTAAATGTATCTAGCGAATTATACAAATCAAAAGCTCCATAGCAAAGATTTGCTATGGAGCGCAATTATGCAAACTATAACTATAACATACAAATATAATTTTTATGTTTGCTATATGTGAAAATTATTCTTTAATTAATTAATATAATTTATAAACTCATCCATTACCCACACATTACTAATTAAACCCGCCCCAAAATCCGACCCAATTAATACACACACCCCAAATTACATTTGCCCACGTATTAAACACAACTCTTAACATCTTCTTCTTCTCCCCTTCTTCTTTTTCTCTAAAACGTATAAGCATTATTTTTCTTCTTCTTTTCCTTTCTTAGTTCACTTTTTAAAGAAATGTCTTCGCTGGACGTGAAGTTAGCACACATCCAAGAACAACTATGTAATACCCAACAGGCTCTGGAAACAGATCTGTTTAATGAACTTCTAATCAGGGAGGAAAGGGAATTCAAATTGAGTCAGGAACACTGGAGTCGTATCCATGAATGAGTGCTGAGGCAGAAATCAAGGGCCATTTGAATTGCACATGGAGACTGTAATTCTAAATTTTATCATGCTTCACTCAAAGCGAGACAGGCCAGAAATAGTATTCCATCCATTTGCGTTGAGCAAGGAACACAATTAATTGACCCAACAATGTTTCATCAAGAATTTGTCCAGTTCTTTCAAAACCTTTTGGGTACAACCAGTGAAGAAATGCCAAGTATTGATATTCTATTACTAGAAATGGACCATGTCTTTGACAGGAACAAAAGATCTTGATGTTACAAGCGAAGATGTTGTGGAAGCATTGAAAGGGTCGCCACGGATAAAGCTCCTGGGGTAGATGGATTTCCGGCCAAATTTTTCGAAGAATAATATTGATTCTGTCCTTGATTTTTTCGAAAATGAAAAGCTTCTTAAAGCGATTAACTGCACAATTGTGACACTTATACCTAAAGTTCCTAATCCTACTTATGTAAATGAATTTAGGCCCATGGCTTGTTGCTGACTGCTATATTGAAGCTAGTTGTGGACTGTTTGGGACTGCTATACGATGATTGAACTATCTAATTTCTGTTCAGTAACTGAAAAAGTGAACTAAGAAAGGAAAAGAAAGAAGAAAAAAATATAGGTTTTAGTGAAAAAGAAGAGGGGCAGAAGAAGAAGTATGTTGGGAACAAAGGGTTTGTTAAATAGGTGGGCAATTATAATTTGGAGTGGGTGTATTAATTGGGGCGGGTTTAATTAGTAATGGATGAGTTTATAAATTATATTAATTAATTAAATTATAACCAATGGTTGAGCGCCACGTATTTAAAAAAAAAAAACTTAAATAATTTAAATGAAAATTCGTTAAAGAAGTGGTCAAATTTGGACCCAAAGTTGGATGACAAGGGTATTTTGGAGCCAATAGATGGATGAGGGGTAATTTTATACCATTTTCAATACTTTGAAGGTATTTTAGTCCCTTTTCCGTTTTTATTATTAGGAAGAATAGCGAATTTTGCTTCTTGAACTTGGCACAATCTAATTGGCCTGGTGATGTAACATAATTTTTTTTTTCTTTTATAAGGGAAGAGATTGTAGTTGGATTCAGATAGGCTGGTGAAAGACGAGCAGGCAAGCATGCAGATTGTACCAATCAGCTTTGAGTTGTCGAGTAACGATTGACGGATGGGTCTTCCAGCTCGATACATACAATAAGTCTGTTAAAGATGAGTAAGCCACCAACATCACCACCTATAGTGCTAACTGTAATGCCCAGAAATACTTTTATTTACTTTAATGTACTGAAATGGGTTTTGAAGTTATTTCTTAGACAAATGTATTCTTATTTTAGTATTTTAGTGAGATATATTCTCATAGGTTCATGGAGTACACATATTGAGAACTAAAATTGAGATATCATAAGAAATTACGTGATTGACGACAAATTGAAATAATAAAAGGTCAGTTTACGACTGTTCTGAAATGATATAACGCTGGAATATTTTGTTTATAAATCTGCTAATTTAGATATAATACTGGAGTGGGAAATAGGCATGAAGTGAATGAATATGTCGATAATTCATCATGCCATAATGTTAAGGGAAACATTGTTTTCTACCAATTTCATGATTTTTTACGAGAGATTATCATTTTTACATATAAGAGATCTGAAAAGGTACGCAAATTATAGAAGGGCAGGAGATTTAATTTCCTCCAAGGAATATGTTGGACCGAGTCTAGCTTAGAACTAGCCTTCAAGTGATGGCTCGACCAAATCCTTCCCTGTTATAAAGTGGAAAAGAATGAACGAATAAAAACAAGGATATAAGAACAACAAAAAAAATGAAATTACAGTGAAAAACTAATTTGAAGTTCCTTTTCTTTATATATATACGTTCAAACCTCCTTCAGTAAGAAATTTCCAAATTTATCTCAAGTAACTAGTTTATGAACCAAAGCAGACGGGGAGAACACGGTAATTACAGATGGTTCCAAGAGCAGTAAAGTGCTAAAGGAAGAGGATGAAGGCCTGCCTTAGTAACTATGATTAAAAATCTGCCACCAGCAATGTGCAAAACCTAAACACTTCCAACTGAAATGGAAGCAGCGATATATGGGACGACTCGCAGTTGACCCAGCAACCAAGAACCTGCAAAACAACAATGGAACCTTTGATTTTATTGCAAATAGCTCCAGACCATGTGGATCTCAAATATTGCCTATTGCTAAGCTTCACCAGCATGAGCAGGAGACAATCTTTTTAATAGAGGAAAGAGAGATGAAATATTGCTAGTACTAATTAAAAGCATTGTACACAACTATGTTCTTACCATTAACAGATTTAAGGAACGATCTCACCAAAAGAAACCATCATCATCCAGATCTCCAACAAGGTAATTGAAGTAGTCATACTCCAAGTCATGATAAATATAGTCAAAGTCACTGTAATTGTAATAGTTTGAGAGACCACGGTCAGATTCATCATCGGCAGGGTTGTAATCATAAATTTGAGCACTTAATTCATAACCATGAGTGCAATCATGAGGGCACTTCAGATCTATAATCTGTTGGCGACATCTCGTTCCAACATCCCCTTCAAGATCAATACTATAGCAATGGCGCAAGTCAAGTGATTCAAGCAGGGGGCAGCCATCAAGAATGGCACACAAACCTTCATTTGTCATGGTATTCCCAAAAAGTGCAAGGTGTCGCAATTCAGGCATATTTAATGCAATAGCATGAGCTTGATCATCGACATTGATCTGTAATCTTCTAAATCCTGTCAATCCTCCTCTAAATCCACAGACGTTCAATGTAAATGACTTCAGCTGAGAGCAAGAACGACCAATAACTTCAATATCCACTTTACTAATAGAAGTTAAGTAAATGTGTAACTCCTCCAACAACAGGAAATTCTTAGCTACTGCAGCTAAACTTCCCTTTGAAATATTATCACAGCCGACAAGCCGTAGATGCCTTAGCTGATTTGATCTGTTCAGCAAGGCAATAAGATTAGATAAAAAAAAACATAAAAATCAAACTTACTTTTGAGAAGACTGCAAGGGAAAACACCCAACGAACTCAGAGCTGAATTAGCTAGAAAGCATGCACACAAAGCAAATTGACAACACAAAGATAAGAGATCTAAAACAATATAAAAGGCTGAACTGACACATGTTAACAAAAAGTAAACAAAACGGACTGAAGATAAAGTCATGCACTTGAAGCAAGAATAAAGACAAATTCAATTCTTATCTCTGATACCCCAACATTTCCTCTTCCCCCGCCGCTTCGAAAAAGCAACTTCCAACTTCACAAATCTGCAATTTTAAGCAAAATGTTGGCTACCTCCTTTGGATTTTCTTAGATCAACATTTTACCACATCATCAAACATTATAAATTCTTACTTCTGCCTATCTGCAATGAAAGCTACATCATTATGATTTCTGCTTTGTCCTTTATGGTATTGGAAGGGAAATGAAGGGAATACTGTATACATAACAAAACAAAATTTAATTGCCTTGGAAAAGGAAATAATCAACATATCACCATTCCCACTACAATTACACCACAACTTTCAAATTGTCCCTTTTTCATTTAAAATTATCAGATCCAGGTAGTGTTCCCCATTTAACATTGGGAGAATGTTACAACCAGCTGGAATACAAAGTTGTTTCGTAGTTATTTCAGGGAACACACACTGTATTTGCTACATACTATAAAATATTTGTTTCTCTAAAGTCTTTTAACTACTATCAGAAAAGTTTTTTTAAAAATGACAGCAATTCTGTTGTTTCGTCAATGCTTATAAATCTCCAGGGAAGTGTATTGTTAGTTGGCATGACATGGTGTTTCAATTGGAGATTGCAAACGGAAATATTAACTTGTGAATTGCACAAATTTATCCAATAATACGTCAGACTCACAGAACTCATAAGAGCCAAGATCAAGCCAGACTTACCGTTCAAATAAGATTGGCCTTAAATTAGGATAAAGTGACGACAATGGGGAGCCAGGTTCAAATGTCAAGGAGGTTTACTTGTTTACTTGCATCCTATGCTGCGTGGACTCTTCAAAATCCTTGTCGCATTCGTATCTACACGACATGGTGTGGGTGTAGGATCCATACCGAATTTGGTCAACTTATCTTGGCTACATTTTTGAAAACTTGTTATCGTATTCCTCAGCATTAAGGGTTATACTGGCCACATCCAAAAAGATATCAACAGTGAAAGTTAAAAACTAAACAGCAGAACAAAGCTAATTACAGAAATCCTAAAAAATCTACCAACTCGACAGCATCCTCTTAAGTTTTCCTCTTTACACTAGAAACGGAGATTAGCAATACAGTTCCCCTTAATTTTCTGTAGAGAGCTAAAATCTATCCTCAAAGCACTCCTTTCTTTCCACACTGTCCACCAAATACATGCAGGGATTGTTCCCCACCATCTCTTTTATAACTTGCTACCACCTCTCCCAATCCAACAACTAAGGAGGTCTGCAGTGTGTTCTGGCATAGTCCACTAGATAACCCAAAGACTAAAAAAAAGTGACCACAAGTGGCCAGTCACCTTGCAATGCATAAATAAATGGATGTTTGTCTCTGCATACTCATTATAAAGAAAACATCGTGATGCTATTTGGATTCCTCTCTTCAGAAGGGCTTCATGTGTTAGGCAAGCTTTTCTGACTACCAGCCAAGTGAAGCATTTGATTTTAGTAGGGACCAGACAATCCCACACCTTTGACCATGGGCCTATACTGCCTCCAGGTTGCCTCAAGATTTCTATATTATACAATATGTTCATAGTGAACACCCCATCAATATTATGTCTCCATCTAATAGTATCTGGATCTGTGCCTCTGAACTTGTCGATTTCCTTCAACAGACTACCCACCCTGTCGAGTTCCCAGTCATTTAAATTCCTCCTGAAGCATATGTTCCACCCTTGAGGAGACCAAGAATCTGCCACAGTTGCTTCAGGGCTGCTACAAATGATCTTGCATACTTTGACTATATTCTTGACTGGGAAGTATAAATTGATTGGGTATTAGGTTTGACTTTTGGTTTTTATATCCATATAACAGAATGAAGTTTTATTAGTTTCAGTTCAATAACTTTAGGCTCGTTAAACAAGAATGATAGATGAAGATGTTACTCTAAGATTAAACAAAATGGTTGAAATGGAGAAGTGTCACCAGGGTGTTATGTGATAGACGGATACCTACCAAAGTGAACGGCAAGTTCTATGGAACAGCTATAAGACACCAACTATGTTATATGATAGTGAATGTTGGGTTGCTAAAGATCAACGTATACATAAAATGAGTGTTGCAGAGATGTAATTGTTAAGATGGATGTGCAATCATACCAAATTAGGTAAGATTATAAATAAATACATTTGCTAGAAGGTGCAAATAGCACACATTGAGGATAAAAGGTGAGAAAGTTGCTTGAGATGGTTTGGACATGTTTTGCATTGACCTATAGATGCACAATCCGTAGGTGTGAAACTATGATAATTGAAGGTGTTAAAAGGACACAAGGTCGACCTAAATCACATGGAAGAAAGTGGTCTTAAAAGACCTCCAAATGATTGGTATCAATACAGACTTAACTAAAGGCATGGAACAATGGAAGAAAAAAGATCCATATATGTGAGTTGACAATAGGTTTTAGACTCGTATGGAACTTTTATTATTAGTAGGGGTGGTATCATTTATACATACTTTTAACGTATTTTTTAGTTTTATTTTATTTATTATATGATGATATGGTATGACACCACGTATGTAGTAGTTATTTGTTGTTTATGATAATATGGTATGAGCTAAAATGAAGAAATGAGGATTCATATAGCAAATCCTAACTTGTTTATGACAAGGACGTAGTAGTTGTTGTTGTTGTTGTTGTTATCGTAACACACCTTCCTTTTTGAGAAAGTAACAAATGTTATCAATATCATCTGCACAAAGGCAATGTTGGATGGCATATTCACAATTCAAAGGGAAAAACCAGTGCATCGTTGATTCTTCTTGGATTCTAAAATAGACTACGATTCATCTTTAAATTTCTCTTGCGCCAAAAATAGGACTATATATATCCTCAAAACATCTTGAGCTAGTCCATCATATGCATGCAGGGATTAGCTTCAATCTAATTCTTCTATCTGACACATCTACTATTAAATACCTTCCTTTTTTATGAAGTAAAGATCAAAGTAAGAAATTTATTATAAAATACCTTCCTTGTTACGCATCCCTTTTAATGGCATCCCAAACTATTTAGCATGCGTTTTTTATTGAGCTGGTTTTAAGGGTAAAGGAACATATTGCCTGTTGTTCCTCAAAATCTGAGAATTGATCATTAAACAAAACCACATAACTTGGCAATTCTCTTCCGGGCCATTTCTAATAGAATACATCTAAATAAAGCACTTGCAGCTAAAGCTTAGGTTAAGTGCAGATATTAGTGACCAACACTTCCTATAAGAAATTAGTAGTGTTGTATAATGCGAACATCAGTACTTGATATTGCTAATGTATGTTCAATGGTGATAATTATTTTTTTTCCTAGAACGGCTTATGTTAGATTTTTGTTAAGTCAACCGATCAAAATAATATTTGCTTACTCATTGAATTCACCGTGTAAATTAAACATGAATATATCAACTAACATGCAGTTTTATGCAACCTTGCTTCATTTGTTTTTAAAAAATAGATTGCTCTGGTATCTCATGGTGCAACAGCCAGAAGTGTGTCCTATAAAAATAGATGATTAAGCATGGTAATGCCCAAAAGACTAGCTAAAGATATATTTTCAGGCAAAGCTTGACCATTTAGGAGTACAAAAGTCATAGTATGCCATGACAAGAGTTACAGAAGTTCATAGACAAGGTTGGAGAATTAAAGTGGCTTGTGTCCTATGGTGCATGGTGCTGCAGTGACAGGGTGAGCATCCATAAAAGCTGAAAAGACCACATTTTTAATCAATGCTGAAAAGACAAAATCCATATTGTGCAAAAAGGGGTTATTTACAGATTGAGTACTTTGAATTCAAAAGTTGAGACAGAAGTCACATTTCAACAAACTTAGCAGTGAACAACAAGCCGTATCATGCACCAACCAAACATAAGCTTTTATATAGAAAATGCATCAAATGGAGTCCCATTTTAAACAAAGTTAATAGTTTGTGTTTTGAACACATCAAAATCATGTCTCTACCAACTCCTACACATTTCAATATTTTCTCAATCATGTCTCTGGCAAGAGAGGCAGTTCTAACTCAAGATAATCTCATCAAAAGGAGACTTCAGTTATGTTCTAGATGCTATTTATGTGAGGTTGAGGCAGAGACAATCAATCTCTCTCTTTTTCTTTACACTGTAAGACAACAGATCTACTATGGAGGATTTTCATTAATCTAAGGGAGATAAGGTGGTCCATGCCAAGGAGAATCCAAGAAGTTTTAGCTTGTTGGAACAATGATGGAAACTTGTAAAGAGACAGAGAGATATGGAAGATTGCCCCTGTCTGCGTTTGATGGACTGTTTGGAAGGAGAGAAATGAGAGGTGGTTTGAGGACAATAGTAGCTCTATGTGGAAGATGAAGATGATGTTTGTTTGGTATGAAGAAAATGTTTTTCAATTTTCCCATGTCAGGTTGGCCATATATTTTGAAGAACATTTTCTCTGAGAAAACAAGCTCCTTATAAATAATGACACAAGTTCCGCTAGTGACATTTCACATTGATTGTGTGCTGCCCACCCTCCAACACACCTCATCTTCACCCACACCATCCCACACCCCTAACTCCCCACACCCCATCTTCAATAATATCTATCTAAATTATATACAAATGCTTTTAGAATAGTATTTTTTGCTCACCTAACGAACACAAAAAAATAAATAAGAAACCTACTAATTTTCCTAAAAACACTTCCCATGGAAAACATTTTTCTTCCTCCCAAACTGTTTAGTCCTTCTCTATGTAAACAAGAATATACACAAGAAGCAGCGTCTATTCCTGGGGTCTTAGATTACTTATGAGACTCTAGGTGATAGGTTTTGCTGGAAGACAACTCATTTGTGATCATATGGAATTACACTTTTTGGTGTAGTTCATGTTTATAAAATACAAAATGTTACCTGTTCAAACGGAAATACTCTCTATAAATCGAAATGCGTATCCGCACTATCACTTAAAAAGATCTAACTATTACAAAAAGTTTTTAATAAAATGAATAGCGAAAAAAAAAAAACTTTCAGTTCCACACATACCTCTCAGCTATATACTTGAGCAAGCCGTTATTACCAAAATACTCGATGTTAATTTTAGACAACTGACCCTGGCTGCGATCAACAGCAACGCGGCACGACTTGTGGAAGACAACATCCATTTCCATATCTTCTGGATTGCGCATGTCAATGACTCGCCACATGGAAGGGTCATGACACACCTCCCACCAGCTATTGCAAACATTCTGTGCATTTAGCAATGTATCTACCACTCCCACACGGCGAAAGATGTCCGCCGTTATTTCTCGAGGAAGCTCCACCCACGGTGGCGGTGGCGGTGGCGGTGCGGATGATGAAACTGCTGCTTTCTGGGGAGGTTTCTGCTTGACTCTCCATGCATACCGTTTTGGCTTTGGCATTTTATTTTTTAATTTAGGGCTTTACCGCCTTTGTTTTTACGGAGTAGCTGTTTATCACTGCAACTGAAGGAAGAAAAAGGAAAAAATCAAAATCCCTGGAGCATGGGTAATATTTTTGCCACTTATTTTTATATCATAAATAAACTATGCTATTTTTATTGTATACCATAAATAAACTATGCTAAACACACGTAATCTCTTTAATTTGTTCCAAAAATTTATTTTAGTACTCCAGTTAAATCTTATTTCATTTTTTATGTATTATTTAAACACAAAAAAATTATCATGCAATTTCATTTTTTAAGTTTTTCTTCTACTATTTTTTCTGTTATTTGATGATAAAAATTATTCTAGTTCATGTTTTTAATTAAAAGTGGAATTATTCGTCTTGAATATTTTTGTTATTTTCTTATTTAATGGAGAAAAATATTTCCATTATTATGGAGTATTTTTTTGTTGAGAAATGATAAATCTTGATATTTCTATATAAAAGTAAGTATTATTTCTAAATTTTATGTATGTGAGCTTAAGCTTTATATTTTGATTATTATATGCTTCATAGTAAGATGTTATTTTATTTATTAACACTTATCTATTGTTTATTACATATTAATATATTACTAATTCTATAATCGAGAGAGGTGGAAGAAGTAATAACATTAATTCAAGTATTGATTGATTGTTAATGTTTTAATAACATTTACTTATTTTATGTTAGACTCCACCGTGCGAAGAGCTGCTTCCTTCTTGCTTAATAGGGGGGCTTCCATTCACCAACGCAAACTAAAAGTGCTCTCCGAACCGTGCTGGATAGTCACACATCACACGGCTCTCAAACCCAACCTGTGATGGATCCTGGGAGACAAAGTCAAAACGCAACATTCTTCTCCTGTTTTACGAATCCTACAACTCTCTTCACCGAGCGAGACTCCATCCATATCCTTACTAGTGGTTTATTTACACTTATTTATAATCGAGAGAGATGAATAGTGTAATAATTAGTTATAACAAGTAAGGTAATCGGAAGAGATTTAATAAGAAGAAAAAACATGCTTTAAGTTCAAGTACATTTTTCTAGTTCTTAAATATTGCTATTTTGACAATTAAATTGTATAATCGAGAGTATTGCATTTAATTGTTCAACTTTAGTATAAAATTATAAAAATAAGCGTGAGAGATATTTATACTTTTATGAGTAATAGAAATCAAGGAATAAAAATTTCATTTTATATAAAAATATTGAGTGAAACTAGGATCCCAACACCTAGTTTTTGTATTGGTAATTAATTAATTCGCCATTCAATTAATTCTGTTTTTCTTACTAATTATGAAATATATTGATAGTTTATGTATTTACGAAATACAATGACAATTTATTTTAAAGTATCACGAAATATATTTATTTCATGCTTAAGAGAAATATAAAATATCAATATGCAAAAGAAATACGATGTATCTATGTCGTTGTATATTCACATAATACTGATATTTTGTGAGATATTGTTTTCTATAAAAACATTTTCCTTCGTACCGAACACACCCATAGAAGCTATATTTGTTAGTTTATCTCAGGGACCCTTCGTGCAATTTGTTCGATAGAAGGCCCGTATCTAGATATTTACACGGCCCAACTCACTTGGGCCCAAAACAAATTGATAGTATTTAAAAGATTGTATGTTCATCTCCTTAGGGTTTAACACACACCTATCGCCGGCAGCTATTCAATCGGAAAACCGCCAAAATGGTTTGTTTTTCTCTCTCTGTTAATTCATCTTGTCAATGGTGTTTAGCTCATTGTTTGTTGTCTGACAGATCAGTCTGTATTATAGTCTTCATCGATTTTGGTCTAGGTCTAGAATGTACTGTATCAGTTTTACCTTTGCTAATTGTTTGGTATATGCGTAATGCATCAACTACTATATTCGTGGTTGTTCCTTGTGATTCAATGCGCTCAAATGTATGGTGTTGATCCCAAGTGGTGCTGGTTAATTTTAGGGCTCGTAGTGGAAATTATTAATTGCATTACTTGCCACTAGATATTAGTGGGTCATTTTTTTGAATTGTATTTTGCGGTCACAACTTCGAATGTGATTTCTCTTACTCTTTGTTGTGTTGTATTGTATCGTCTTTAGTTGTTTTAATGAGTACAACATTTTGGATAGATTATATTCCTCTCCTACTATAGAGGTGTTTTAATTGATAAAATAAAATAATTAAATAATTTGTGAAGACAAAGTTAGAAAATAAATAAATCAGACCAAATTGGTGTTACACAAAATACTAACACTCTTCCTACTTACCTAAGTATGTCTTTGCCCATGAAATGTTTCAACTTTTTCGGTAGTTGGTACTCCAGAACACACTTGGCCATAAAATTTTTGAATTCAACTTGAAGTTATTCCAAAATTTTCATGAATTTGATTAACAACAAAAATATGTTTTCACTACAAATTTCTCATGTAAATTCAAATATCATTCTTTTTTACTTTGAAACAAAAACTGCTATTTTCTAATTTCAAAATGAAACATGGCCAAACGTTCACTAATTGTGTATTTAAAGATCCAATAAAACAAAGTTTTAAGAAATAATCAAAACAAACATTGTACTTAACTACACAAATATAATATGTAACAACAATCCAAACAAGCTTAAGCTTTTGACAATGAAATTTGTGTAGTATAGTTCACGTTGTTACTCTATGTATTGAAAAATTGTTCTTTACCTATGTGAAAGAACATGCTTCTAACTTTGTTTGACATGGATATATTTTAATATAAAGCTGCGTAATAGCTCCCCTTCTATTTTTGGTAAATTGACTTTTGTTCTTTCAGCTTTCATTCATACAAGTGGTAAGATTTGTGCATTTAGGCTTTGGAAACATCATACTAAAGTGAACTTCGTAACTTCCTTCTTTATGTATAGGCAAGAGGGTTGAAGAAACATTTGAAGAGGCTCAATGCGCCTAAGCATTGGATGCTTGATAAACTTGGAGGTGCTTTTGTAAGTGACATGTCTTTCCCTTAAGTCTTTTTTTGAATAATACAACTAAGTTTCCTGCTTCTTTACTTTACTGTTGTCTGTGTTCTCTTCTGCAGGCTCCCAAGCCTTCTTCTGGTCCACACAAATCAAGGGAATGTTTGCCATTGGTTATTATCCTCAGGAACAGGTTGAAATATGCTTTGACATACCGTGAAGTCATTTCAATCTTGATGCAACGACAAGTTATGGTTGATGGGAAAATTAGGACAGATAAGACTTACCCTGCTGGTTTCATGGGTAAGAACACCTCCGTTAGATTGTTTTTTTATTTCATAACCTTTAGATTATATTTTCCTTATTTCTGTACTGTCTAGGTTTTGTTCATTTCCAGACGAAAGTAATAATACTGATTCATCTATATACACATGCTTTCACAGTTCCAAAGACAATTGTTGATCACTGTCTACAAAAATTTTCATTAAAAATCATTTCGTCTAGTCTCTTTCATTTCTTTTTTTCTTGTTGCTATGTTTGTTGAATCCCTTGACAAATTGGTAATGCTCATATTTTTTTCATATAGATGTTGTTACGATTCCAAAGACAAATGAGAGTTTCCGACTTCTTTATGACACTAAGGGTCGGTTCCGTCTCCACTCACTCAGAGATGAGGAAGCCAAGGTTTGATTTTCATATTTTTAAACTTTTGTGTTGATGAAACTGAGTAGATAATTGTAAATGTTTAGCTCATCTGATACCGTTTCCTGCCTTTTTTTGGTTTCCTTTGGATGCTGTGCTGTTAGAGTAGTCACATTGTTTTCTGCTCTTTGCAGTTCAAACTTTGCAAGGTTCGATCAATGCAGTTTGGACAGAAGGGAATCCCATATCTCAACACTTATGATGGAAGAACAATCCGCTACCCTGATCCCCTGATCAAGGCCAATGACACCATCAAGCTAGACTTAGATTCCAATAAGATTGTTGACTTCATCAAATTTGATGTTGGTAATGTGGTCATGGTTACTGGTGGTAGAAACAGGGGACGTGTTGGAATTCTTAAGAATAGAGAGAAGCACAAGGGTAGCTTTGAGACAGTTCACATTCAGGATTCCCTGGGGCATGAGTTTGCTACCCGTTTGGGAAATGTGTTCACTCTTGGTAAAGGTAGTAAGCCATGGGTGTCTCTACCTAAGGGTAAAGGTATCAAGTTATCTATCATTGAAGAGGCTCGTAAGAGGATGGCTGCTCAATCAGCTACAACTGCTTAAAAATGATAGGTTGAACTTGAGATGAATTTAATAGGTTGGGCCATGTCCCTCTTTGTTTAGAGGGATGCCATTCTTATTTTGTGTGTTGCATTTCAACATCTGTGTACTCGGTACTGATTACATGCCTTTTTTTGTCGGGAAAAAAGGTAGACTGAGTTGAGATCAATCAGTTGCCTTTTATGTGATAGTATTTTATTACGACAGAGTTTAAGGACCTTCTTCCATGCGTTTATTCACTTATTTCAAAATGAGTTTTTGGTTGTAATATTTTCAAATCCAACCTGGAGTTGGATTCCAAATTTGGTACAGTGCACTAAACCTGATTCTTAATTTCATTTTCATAAACTTCAAATAAAGTGGGCTCTTTTGTCCTGCAAATAGTATAATCAAACATAACTGTCTAATTTGATAAATTTTCGGAGTCTCTTTTCTAATGATTTTTGATTTTGATGTAATTTTGTGTTAATTTTTAAGAGTTATTTCATTGGCGTTAAAATGAGAAGTTTAGTCATAAATTATTTAGCATATCAAGTATAAATGACACTTGATATTGGTTCACATAATCCATCTTTTTTTACATAAGGGAAGGGAAAGTGGTAATAGAACATCCTCACCAACAAGATGAAAGTTTCCGGTCAAAGTTATCATGTGGAGAAATCATTGTCCAGATGCAATTAGTGTTCTAGTCACAATTCTTTAAGGCAAAAGATCAACTAAAACTATTTAGTTCATAAAAGTGATTTTATTTCTGCTAATTTAAGTGCCCAAATCCATTTTATGTATAGGTGTTAGTACAACAAAAATGCTGCACATTGTAGTAAGTTATATTAGGCACAAATCAACACTTAGTAGGCATAAAAATACACAACTATTAGGTATGCCTTAGTAGAAACAAACATGGTGTTTAACGAAAGAGCAAATCGAACCTAACGGTAAACTCTCACGTCAATTCCATCACAATAGTAAATTGTTGCCTGCATAACAAAATAGAATGTTATACTTGGTTTTCAAGCTAGAAATAAGGAGATACATCTTATTAGGTGTATTTGCTACCAAATTCAAACTCTCATTACATAGCTTAAACATCGTTATTTCAGATAAATATAGAGGCTATGTTTGTTGGGTCGCATAAACGAAGTTACTCAGCCCGTGTAATTTGTTCGATAAATAAGGCCCATATTCTAGGTGGTTTGACGGCCCAACATGCTTTAGGCCCAAAAAAAATTGGGCTATGAGGTATGTACTATAGTATTTAAGAGATTGTATCTTCATCTCGTTAGGGTTTAAGATACACACCTCTCGCCGGTAGCCGTCAGTCGAGGCAGCTAATCAGTCGGAAAACCGCCAAAATGGTTTGTTTTCTCTCTCTGTTAATTCGTCTCGTCAATGTTGTTTAGCTTATTGTTTGTCGCCTGATAGACCAGTTGTATTTTAGTCTTCATGGCTTTTGTTCCAGGTCTAGACTGTACTGTATCAGTTATACCTTTGCTAGTTGTTTGCTATATGCGTAATGCATCTAAGACGATACTCTTGGTTGTTCCTTTCGATTTATGCGTTCAAATGTATGTGTTGATCTCAAGTGGTGCTGGTTAATTTTAGGGCTCGTATGTGGAAATAATCAATTGCATTAGTTACTGTCGCCAATAGTGTATACAGTTTTTTTTTTTAAATTGTATTTTGCTGTCATTGTGATTGCTGTTGCACTCTGTGTTGTACTGTATCCTACTGGATTGTTTCAATGAATACAACATTTGGATAGATTTTATGATTCTACAGATAGAGCTACTTTAAAAAGTTAATTTTAATGCAAAATAAGATTACTAAATAATTAGTAAAGACATAGTGAGAAAATAAATAAATCAGACCAAATTGGTAAAGTGAGACCGATACCTAACTGTTGATTTATTGATAGCTTAAGATTTGGACAATGAAATTGTGTAGTATAGTTCAAGTTGTTTACTAGATGTATTGAAAAATTGTTCTTTACCTTTGTGAAAGGACATGCTTCTAGCGTTGTTTGACATGGATAGAGTTTATTAAAAAGCTGTGGAATAGCTCCCCTTTTTATTTTTGGTAAATTGACTTTTGTTCCTTCAGCTTTCATTTATATAAGTGGTAAGATTTTTGCATTTAGGCTTTGGAAACATCATACTAAAGTGAATTTCGTAACTTCTTGTCTATATATAGGCAAGAGGGTTGAAGAAACATTTGAAGAGGCTCAATGCGCCTAAGCATTGGATGCTTGATAAACTTGGAGGTGCTTTTGTAAGTGACATGTCTTTCCCTCAAGTCTTTTTTTTTAATAGTACTACTTAGTTTCCTGCTTCTTGACTTTACTGCTCTCTTTGGTCTCTACTGCAGGCTCCCAAGCCTTCTTCTGGTCCACATAAATCAAGGGAATGTTTGCCATTGGTTATTATCCTCAGGAACAGGTTGAAATATGCTTTGACATACCGTGAGGTCATTTCTATCTTGATGCAACGCCAAGTTATGGTTGATGGGAAAGTAAGGACAGATAAGACTTACCCTGCTGGTTTCATGGGTAAGCACACCTCCATTAGATTGTTTTTCATTTCAAAACATTTAGATCTATGTTCTCCTTATTTCTGTACTGCCTAGGTTTGTAATCTTATACACATGCTTTCACAGTTCCAAAGACAATTGTTGATCAGAGTGTCTACAAGTTTTTTCATCAAAAATCATTTTGTCTCGTGTCCTTTTTTTTTTCTTTTCTTTCTTGTTGCTATGTTTGTTGAATTCCTTGACATATTGGTAATGCTGTTATTTTCTTTGTGTAGATGTTGTTACTATTCCAAAGACGAATGAGAGCTTCCGACTTCTTTATGACACTAAGGGTCGGTTCCGTCTCCACTCACTCAGAGATGAGGAAGCCAAGGTTTGAACCTGTTTCCTGCTTCTTCTTTATTCCGGTTTGCTTTGGATGCTGTGCTGTTAAAGTAGTGGCCTTGTTTTCTGCTCTTTGCAGTTCAAACTTTGTAAGGTTCGATCAGTGCAGTTTGGACAGAAGGGGATCCCATATCTCAACACTTATGATGGGAGAACAATCCGCTACCCTGATCCCCTCATCAAGGCCAATGACACCATCAAGCTTGACTTAGATTCTAATAAGATTGTTGACTTCATTAAATTTGATGTAGGAAATGTGGTCATGGTTACTGGTGGTAGAAACAGGGGACGTGTTGGAATTCTTAAGAACAGGGAGAAGCACAAGGGTAGCTTTGAGACTGTTCACATTCAGGATTCCCTGGGGCATGAGTTTGCTACTCGTCTGGGTAATGTGTTCACTCTTGGCAAGGGTAGCAAGCCATGGGTGTCTCTACCTAAGGGTAAAGGTATCAAGTTATCTATCATTGAAGAGGCTCGCAAGAGGATGGCTGCTCAATCAGCTACAGCTGCTTAAAATGTCTAGGTTGAACTTATGATAAATTTTAGAGGTTGGGCCATGTTTCTCTTTGTTTAGAGCTACCAATCTTATTTTGTATGTTGGATTTTAACATTTTTGTACTCGGTACCGTTTTAACTTTGTTTTGTTGGGAAAAGAGGTTGACTGAGTTTAAGATCATTCATTTGCTTTTTATGTGAGAGTGTTTTGTTGGTCGCTTAGTTTAATTGCCTTGGCCACGAGATTATTCATTTATTTCAAAATTAGATTTTGGTTATAAAATTTTCCAATTCAGCCTGGAGTTGGATTTCAAGTTTTGTTTTGTGCTCTAAATCTGTTTTCTATTTCCATTTTCATAAATTTTAAATGAAGTGCTCTCTTTTCTCCCGCCAGAAATTGTATAATAATACACAACTGCATCTTCAATCCCATCTGTATCAATAAGGTGTCAGCTTTCCTACGTAAAAATTGTTGGTCTTCTGGTGATAATTCTTCAAGGCAAAAGATCACCTAAAAATTCATGAGAACTTTATATAGCTCGAACATACATATAGTGATTTTATTTCTGCTACTTTGAGTGTCCAAATCCATAAGGTGATTTGATTGGATATACTTGTTGAAAATCGATAGTATGATAAGTTTCACATGTCTTTTCGTTTTCTTTTCTTACAAAAAAGAACTTCACTATCAAGTGGGTGCCTTGCAGATGGCTAGTACAATCAAAATGCTAAACGTTATAATAAGATTTATTCAGACACAATCCAGCACTTAGTAGACATAAACATGCATAACTAGGTACGCCTTCGTAGAAATAAACATGGTGTTCAACGAAAGAGCGCGAACAAAACCTAACACAGAGATTGAAACATGCAATGTAAACTCTCACGTCAATTCCAACATTATAGTATATTGTTGCCTGAATAGCACAATAGAATGTTATAAAACAAAACAAGTATGTCAGTATCTATTTGACTACTCTAATTAACAAGAGGAGTGTTGAGTTTTTTCTTGACAATTTGGCCATTGACTTCTGAAATGATTGAAACTTCCTTGACATGAGTGACTTTCCACTTATCTCTGCTCTGCAATTTATGAGCGAAAAAGAGCGACATGCCCATAAGGGTGAGATCATCAAGACTAGTAAGGTGATTGAAGCCATTTGGTAAGTTAGTTAGCCTTGGACAATTAGCTATCAGAAGAAACTGAATTTCTGGCATAGAACCCTTCTCAATAGGCATCCAAGTAGTCCAATTTTCCATGCCAAGAATCCTCAACAGTTTGAGCTTAGGAAATCCTCCGGGAGGGATGTTAACGATGCTGTTTACGTAAGCTGAAGATGCTAATGTAAGAATAGCTAGGCTTGGAAGCTTTCCAAGTATAGGAAATGGATCTTCTGTTAAGAAGTTCTTGAAAAGGTACAATGAGTGAAGGCAGCTAAGAGAAGTGAACCATCCTGGCAGTTTTTTCATATGGACTTGGAGTTTGAGTTTCTCCAAGTGCTTAGTGGACGTTGTGAGAGATTCCATTTGTATGTTTTGCTCAAATGGACTTTCACTTAACACTGTTAAGGACCTCAACTTGTTCATCCTTTCTAATGATTGGCAAAAATCTCCGCTGTTGACTTGTGTCATTTTCCCTATGTAGACTTTCCTCAAGCTTGTTAGACTTCTAAGTTGTTTTACTAAGTCTTCATCTGATTCAATTCCAGATAGTGTTTGCAGCTTCACAAAGTCTTTTCCCCCACTAGCCATCTTCACAAATCCATTTTCCCTGTCACGGAAACTTGACAGGAGAAGATGTCTTAGGTGTTGCAGCTCATTGATTCCAGCAGGCAAATGCTTAACTTCCGTGTTTCTCACATCCAATGTCTGTAGATTCCTCAGATTCTTCACTGATTTTGGAAGTTCGTTTATCAAAGTCCCTCTTAAATCTAAGTACCGGAGATGAATCAAATTACCAATCTCATTTGGTAGTTTTTCTAGAGGAGCATATTGTAAATCTAGAACTCTTACCAATTTGAGCTGCCTTAGCAGTTTTTGTAGAGCAGAGAATGACAATTCATTTACTCTAAAAAAGAGAAGGGACCTCAGATTCAACTTACTGATGTCTGAGGGGATACTATCTGCATCTTCATAGATTGCAAGTCTCCTTTGTCTCTCTTGAATGGTCTTGTCGACTTCTTCTAAGATGGATCCAAATTTCTCTTCCTGTAGCATTTGATTGGCCACGTCACGCACTAGATCATGCAGCTTGCACGCTTTCACCACATCTCGAGCATGTATAGTGACTGCTTGAATCATACTCCTGTCAGTAAGCTGCACAAAGTAATGGTTCGCGACCTCTTCCTCTGTTCTCTGAGCAGTTCCCTCAACAAACCCCTCGGCCACCCACATTCGGATCAGCCTTTTCCTCCCAATCTCATAGTCCTCAGGGAACAAACCGAGATAAAGGAAACAATACTTAAGGTAAAATGGAAGGTGATTATAGCTGAACAACAAGGCCTTGTATAGACGCTCAATGTCTCGGTTATGGTTGATTTCCCAATCTAAGGTATCGAGAACAGATTGCCACACTCTAGTATTTCTTCCCTTACACGACAATAAGCCTCCGATGACTACAATTGCAAGAGGCAAACCTCCACATTTTCTCACTATGGCCTCTGCGAATTCCTTCAAGTCATCAGGACAAGTCCCCTGAGATGATCGAAACGCCTTCTTGCAAAAGATTCTCCGAGCTAATTCATAAGGGAGGGGTTGGAGATCATAGATGTGGAAATTATCCTCAAGAGGAGATGCTATACCGCGAAGTCTTGTTGTTATTATGATTCGCCCTTTTCTTCGCGGAAATGCATGTTTAAGCTCTTCCCATAGGTTATCATCCCATATATCATCAAGAACTAGCAAGTACTTCTTGTCTTGCAAGTAGTCATTGATCCTCTCCAGTAACCATCCCTCATCCATGGCACCCATTACATCCAGAGCTGGCTCTCCTCTACTAGCTATGAATCCAAAGAGGATGTGTTTCAAGACATCCTTTAAATTACAAGATTGTGACACGAAAACCCAAGAATGACAATCAAACAACGCTTTTGACTTGTTGAAAACTTCTTTCACAAGAGTAGTTTTGCCCAAACCCCCCATACCAAACACTGAAACCGCGAGGAAATTCTTCACATTCCCTTCTAATACGAGCTTCATTAGCTGTTCAACATCATGTTCAATTCCCACAACATCGTCTTCTCGAACAAAAGGGGATGCTGCACCAGGCCCTCTAGAGGACATCCCACCAGTGCCTCTATAGCTACTAGCTGCTAATGCATCTTCACACATCATTAATCCATTGATTACATATCTATCTTTTCTTTCTTTGACTTCAATGACTTGTTTCTTGAGTTTTCTGATATGAGAGCCAATTTGATACCTTATTTTCAAGTACTTAAAGAAGTATAAGCTATTCCAATGAGTAGTAGCCATTTGAATAAGAAATTCATCAATAACATCTTCAGCATTAAAAGTCAAGATTCTTACCTCTTTTACCCAACCAGCCACAGTTTCATCTCTCTGTTGCCTCTTGTCAGCATCTCTTAGAAAAGCTACCATGGCTTGGAACTCTTTCTTAATCCACTCAACTTCATCTTGCACACCTGATAGAACATTTCCTTCTTGTATTAACTGATATCCTAGCCTTCTCAGAAAGAATATGATTGCAGCTTCAGCCATGTCTCTAGACTTGCTTTCACCTTTGAGATCAGATTGATCCAAGTCAACTTCTCTATTTTCAATGTTGATTTGAGGTATTTTTGTTCTTCTTGTCCTTTTGGACAGATAAAATAATTAGAAGAATAAGTGTGGCATCTATTTGTCAGTGTGAACTACTTTTTCTTTTTTGCGTGTGTGGATGTGGAGAGGGGGGTGGGGAGTAGGGAAACAACAAAGAAATACCCTTTTTGCTTATAGAAAAAGACCTTAAATACCCTTAAACTATTGAAATTGGTATAAAGATATCCTCTGATGACCTATTGGCTCCATAATATCCCAAATATCATTAAACTATTGAAATTGGTATAAAGATATCCTCCGTTACCTATTGGCTCCATAATATCCCAACGTCAATCTTTATGGACCAATAATGTCCTTAAATTAGCAAATATAATAAGAGTTCTCATTTAATACGTGACCCCCTGCGATTCATTGGGAATTTAATCCCAATTTTTTTTTCTTTTTGGGTTTTCCACCCAGTATCGGTACTGCATTAGAGTCCAACTAATCCGGATTTGCGTCAGGTAGGGCCCCATTCGGGGGTACCGCTCCCTACCACCCATCCACTCCTTTTTTTCTTCTTCTTTTGGATTCACTATAACTTAAAAGCTACTACACCCTCTGAAACATAAGTACCAAAAAATACTCCATTGTTCAACTTAAAACAACTACAAGACATTGGAGTTGATATTAAATAGAAGATAATATCTGTTTCTAATTTCTGATTAATATACCAACCGTGTCTTCAAAAGTTGTTCACATTGTGTACTGGATACAAGCTACTACACTAGCATTCTCCATTTTTCATTTGCTTTACAGGATAAATCCAAAGTACATTCACAAAAATATACCCAAAGCTTTCTATAAAAAATCTACTCTTCTGGGGTGAAGATCTTCAGCAGATGCTGCTTAAGAGTCGCAGCAGCACCGACAAACAACCGTTTTGCAGTTAGTTGGCCTTGTTGCCAGATCTTATCAATCATCCAATATATGTTCATCAACTTCATCATAGGGAAAGATGCTGCTGCTGTAATCAACAGAACTTTGTTGATGGGGATGAAAATAATTTGCTTATCCTGCAAGGTAGAAACAAATTCTCTATCATTGATGAAACAACTTGGACCATCTTGCAAAAAAGTAACTACAATCTGCACCTGAGGGTTTCTTGCGTAGTCATGTACATATGATCATAATTCGTTCGGGTAGTGATGCATCAACATGGGATTTCTTTTGGCTTACAAACTTATTTTCGTTGATTTAGATGGCATGAATGGCCAATAATCAGGACAAATCATAAGATTGTGTGAAAGTACAGAGTTCAAGGGGTGTTCTTGTTGCAAAGTTGCATTACAAGTTATGGGATTTTACAATGATTTTTTTTGTGTGATGCCTCATCAAGTCGAAACAAAAGTTATTTGAATGTATGTACAGTACGTGCACAGAACACAGATGCATTTCACCTAAAGAAGTTTATGTCAAGCACCTCTGTTTCTATTTTCCAGACGAATGAGCTCACCTTGATAGCCTGGGGCATCCATCAGCCTCACTCATCCTCGTCAAAGTCCATAAGGAAGTCTGTTAAATTTTCAGAATTGTCTACAGCTTCCTCCAGGGACATGTCTTTCTTTTTGGGTTTACCCTGCAAGGTCATGAAGTGCATGCTGTTGTGAAACTCCAAATAAAAATTACATTAAGAAGAAGACAATTGGGTTGAACTTCCACCACCAAAAAGAAGGGAGGGGAGGGAGGTGGGTCTGAAGGAATGGCTCATTCTATTGTATAAAATTTGTATTCCATTATCTCTAAGCACACAGGGAAATTTCCTTTAGGGGAATGATTTGCTACAAACTAGAGGGGTCAAATGGGCGGGTTGGGCTGAATTTGAGAATGTTAAAATGGGCTAAGTTAATAAATGGGTGGGTCATTGACCCGCTTAAATGTTGTTTGGGCTGAACGGGTTGGGCTGAAATGGGCTAAAAATCGGGTTATAACCCAACCTGCTCACTTCTTACTAAGTTTTAAATTCAAAGTTTGTTTCTTATAATTTGTTTGAGTACTTAATAAAACTTTTTTCCTTATATTATGACTATAAAAGAACATATAAAATAAAATAAAAAGTCTTTTTAAAAATATTTAGACAATATTTCTCATGCTGCATATCACCCCAATTTCAAAATAGGCTGAACTAAGTGGGTCAAAATGAGCCCAGCTAATCAAATAAACAGGTCATTAACCCACCAAACATAAATGGGTTGGGCGGGTCATGATTATTTGGGCTGATTTTGCCACCCCTACTACAAACCATGTAGCAAACGACATATAGAACGAAAAAACATCAGTTTTAGACTTTTAGGTAAGTCTAGAGATCAAGTAAAACCAGATTGTTAACCAAATATATAGCATAGCAGTATATAACAAAATCAATCACCCTTTCAATGGTGTCAACAAATTGAGCCATAAGATCAGAAAGGAAACCAATAAATCAATGATCAGTAGAAAGGAAATTACCTTTGATTTGCTAAGCTCGGGATTACTTTTCAAAACACTCCAATTGCGTGTAATTTTCTCATCCTCCTCTTCACCTTCAGCCTCACTTCCTTCTTCTTCATCCTGAACCACCAAGAGAAGTTACTTAACATAAAACTAATGATTAACATACAAGGTCAACGTAGCAAATTAGAAAAATTAGAAGTTCAGGATGAAGCAAAACAAAGTTCATAAAACATCAAAATTAAAACAAAGTTCATAAAACATCAAAATTAAAACAAAGTAAGAATAAGAATGATCTCACATCATTTTCACCAATGTCAACAGCTCTTGCCATAGCTTCATCAATTTCTGCCACCTGTTGCAGAGAAGAAAGTACTTTTACTGAATAGATTCAAAGAAAAGGAGACTGGGTACTAATAGCAAGCAATCTGATTGTTGATGATTGTAAGATTATTTGATGCATATGAAAAGTTATTTGATGCATATGAAGAATGAAGTAGACAACAGTATGCTATGAAGAATGATTGTAAGATTATTTGATGCATATGAAGAATGAAGTAGACAACAGTATGCTAAAGTTAATTTTTTCAATTTTATGTGCAAGCTAACTGCAACATATTTATGCCTGGGATCTAGAGTAGTTTTGCTTGTACACCCTAAAAAGTAAATTCTTTCAAGAGAGGTAGGTGTATTATAAGCTATCACACCAAGAAGGTGCAATCAAAAGTATTTACAGTCAACCCAGAGAGTGTATTCCTTCCTATTCTTAAAGAGAATCTACGAATTCTATCACTGCTTCAACATCAATTGCATCTATCATTTCTCTCTCCTTAAAAAGTAAATTCTAGAAACAACAAATAGATAAACTATTAAATTGAAGCTTTTTACATGTATAACAATTCGTTAGCAGCAATGCAATAAAACAACAAATGCAACTGCAAGGAATAGTACTTTTTACACAAAACTCAGAGAATGAAACGAAGTATTGTAAATACCTACGAAAAGTTATTACCTCAATTTCTTCTGTCTTCTCTTTGGCCAGAATTTTCTCTAGCTCCTCTCTTGATATTATTTTGCCATGCTGATAACAAATGTTCCGACAAAACCCGGAACATAAATCAGTAAATGATAGGCTAATAAAACATAATCACTAAAACAGGTATATCAACTCTATACACAGCCGATAACAACTATACTTGTAGCTTCTTTTTTTGAGTTAACATGACGGCTAAAAAAGTATGCTACAACATATGTACCATACAAACAGTTATCATCTCCAACCACCAAACCTAATCTAGAATTCTTTTGATTAGATTCATCACATTCACAAAGCCCAGTAAAGTCAAATCTTCATCAAGTGGACCTATCAGCAAGATCTGGCTCGACTTAACTGGCACTTCCATCTCAATTTTCATTGACTTACCTTCATCTCCATAATCTAACTTTCCTGATCTCCATAAGTAAAAATAACACATTTAGAAATTAGAAGAGATGTTATTCATATACCTCATTAGCTATATACACCTAGTTGTTTGCTCATAACAATTTGACAAATTGCATATCCCTCAAGTTTCAATTAATCAACTAAGCGATACCAAATTAGTTGGAATCAGCTGAATGAATCCTCTATATGTCCCCGAGGGGATGACTAAGCAGTTTACATATAGAAATAACAACTTCAAGATTCTAACTACAACATTCAGTGTGAGCCCATCTGCCCTAAACTTGGTGGTTGTAGCAGGCTGCTCGTGAATTAGTTGATGCGCACACAAACTGGCCCGAAAACCGTCATCATTTATAAATTCATTTGCATCTATTCCACTCTATATGAATCCATTGCCTCATCTTTTAACACAATTTTAAGGGTTCTCTAATACCAGCCCATGTCTCATTCTTATCACTAAAGGATTTATAAATCTCTCATTAGAATAAGCATTGGATCTCATGTAGGTGGCACAACAACAACGAATGCCTAATATCAACAAGAAAGTATATCCTACATAGATAGATCCTTTGCTTCCATTGTATCCATGCTAAATCCGCTTGATTCTGATTGGTTTAGGATAACCATCAAGTTTACTGGAAACATTAGTTAATATCTATCCAGCTAGTTGAGAGATTGAGCCTCAGTATCTTTACAAAGTAAATAATGCAACATCTCATATGGAGGCAAAGAGCATAAATAGAATTTAGCACAGTATCTCCATTTCCATTTGCTTAAACATGAAATCCATCACTAATTCTGTAGCTTTTGATAATAAACAGTGCATGTAATAGCACTTGGCAATTAATTTGAAGTGCATATGTGAAAAAGGAGGTCAGAAATAAGGTCAATAAAGTTAACTAGGCAGCAAGATCATGTAGGGTATTGAATAGCAAGTTGCTTAACCAAACCTCTTTCAAATAGGCCAACATATTTGGTGTTGGTTCATGGAAGTCTGGACCCCTGAAATCAATCACTTCATCTGGATCTTGAATGTAATTAATGGTCGGGTAAACTGGATCTCCACCCCAAACTGCACAAAAAGAAAAGCAAAAAGCAAATTGTTGATTTCCAGTCAAAAATGGAAAAAGAAAACCCAAACAAATCAGAAAAAAACACTTATAATTCCAATCATTCTGATCAGACAGGATAAAGAGATAGGTACTTTTGTACCTCAATCATTTCAGGCTATGTTTAGATATTTTTGTTCAAAAAAATAATTTGAAAATACTTTTAATGGTAATTCCTGAAATAATCAAGCTAAAGATCCCTATAACTACCCGAAAATAAATCACTGTCCCCCAACTTCCAATCACCTTCACTTCTAAACCAGCTGCATACACAGATACAGGTCACAAGAAAAAGCAGGAAAAGTTATAAAGTATAGTTCAGCCAGAGGGAAGGGAGATACTTTGTTTTATTTGATCCTCCCGCATTCTCATGGCCAACGGGTCACGAGGAATACGCATATCAGTTCCCATCATTATGCGGTATTCACGATCTGTTTGATGGGAGAACATTTCGATGAGTTGAGTGTTCTCATCTTCACCAGTCTCTTCAAAATGCTTTTGAATGGCATCTCGAGAAGTATCTCTCGTCCAAGCTTTGACCCACTCTGAGTAGTATGCAATAGGACCAATCTTTTCCATTTTTTCTTTTTCAGCCTGTAGCCTGCATTGCCCACTTATTAGTTCTTAGTTTCAATAGAAAGTGTATTCTGGTTCATCTTGAACTGGAAAACTAGATTGCCAGGTCATTTAGCAACTCAAAGATCTGTCAATTAGGGAACAACACAAGGGACAAGTTTCAGAAAATATAAAATCAAAACGGGTCTCCAGGGCAATGACCTAATGGTTAAGACATGGGAGTAACAACCTGAAGATCCCAAGTTCAAATCCTAACCACGCACTTGGTGTGATCCCCTTCGTTCTAACCTTAGTGGACAAGATTACCTAGGCAACATGTGCATGTAGGCTGATAGGTAGGCCAGCATAGTTGAGATGCGTGCAAAGTGCCCCCCACACCACGGATATAAAGATAATACAGGTAAAAAATAAACAAAAACAAAATAGAAGTCAAGACTTGACTTTCCATCGAAAACCAGCTTCAGAGAGCTTGCAGAACCAATAGCTTTTGAAAGCAGTAGATAAAGGCAAAAGGTAAGAGAGAGGACATGGAGTTGATCATCAATCAAACTAAAGTTTGACAATTTATTCATGTTAATGCTATTTATAATATACATAACCAATATGACAAGAGAAGACACAATACTTGTTGCTTGACTCTTTGTAATAACCATAATAAGCTTCCCAAGAATAAATTAATACAACAGTGTACAAGCACATAATAAGATATTAAGGCAATGGAATTTGCTTATTTTATACTTCCTCTCAATTTGCCTATCCTTTCTTTGCAAGGTTCCTTGTAGCCTATAGTTTATGATATGCATTCATGACAGACGAAGGGCTTATGAATAAGTTTAATACCAAACGAGTGAGGTCCATCTTTTAACATTTCAGTACAAGCGAAAAAGGAAGAGACTATAACTTGTAGAATAGAACATGTGATGCAACATTATAAAGAAAGTTGCTGATTCTACCTTTCCTCCTTATATAAATGTCTCCTTGCTCTATAGAGCGCAGTCTCTGTCAATGTAGGATGCTCACCATAGAGCTTTACTTGTCCTGTCTCTGCCATAGCTTTAAGAAACACCTGTTCCAGGGAAATAATAATAATCTCTAAGTCAGAATGTTAGTGATGATATTAATTTGAAATTGCTCGAGAACCATGGGAGGTTTAAAGTGGTTAGAAATGTATTATTAATATTCACCGCGTCTCTACTGAAGATATCATTTTATCCACTTTAGATTTGTATTTATCTATTTTACAATGTGGCATCGAGCAAGCAACTAGCATGAGCAGCATTGACATCCAATCTTGATTTAGCACAATTAAATTACACTGATTACACACTTAAACAATTTATACTTCTTAGTAGTATTTATTTTCAGTACTGACCGTTTCAACATCAGGGCGCCGCCTCTGCCACCTAGACCATTGCTCCTTTTCAGGCTTTCTCCAATTCCACCATAGTTCTTCACTAGTAAGTGGCTTCTCTATTTCCTTCTTTGCCTTTGGATCAATAAATGGGTGGGGCCGTCCATGTCTTTTATCCAGCTCATAGCCTGTCAGCTCCTCTTCATCTTGTTCAGGCTGATAAATGACATACTCCGAGGAAAGATCCTTTGGCTCTTCTGGTACATTATCTGGAGTCTCCAGAGGATCATCAGAAATTACATTGATTTCTGAAGGCTGGGAAGTGGAAGCAGATGCCTTGTACTTCTTTCTTCTACTTCCAGGAGTTTTTCCATAAGATGGAGTTCCAGTTGAAATACCATCTGGTTCAGGAGCCCTGGCGGCTTGAACTCGACTAGCTGTGCCTTCTGGCCAGTACTCCTTCCCAGGAATACTAGCGCGAGCTCCAGATGCTGGTTCAAGTTGCCCAGAAGTGGAGTCCATATAACTGTGATAAGGGAAACGCTCGACAGACACCTGCTCAAAGGAGCCCTGATTCTTTTCCTTGTTCTCACACTTTATACAAGGAGCTAAAGGAGCCTTTTGAAATGGACTACTGGAGACAAATTTGAGCTTCCATATTGAAACAGGAGTAGTACCTGTAAACAATGTCTGGGTGGTTCCCAGCACAATGCATACTCCTATTAATGAAAACTTTTCAAAATGATGAGAAACCTTGCTACAATATAGAGCACCTTCCTTTGAGCATGCATGTTGAACATATTGCCAGACTGTACTTTATAATGTTAAACAAGAGATGCTTAAACATAAGATAAGACAGGAATGGAAAATTCGTGAATAAATTCTGCCAGAAATTCAAACCTTCTGCCGTCCCCAATTACTATATGAATTTCACCGTCACAGAGAGCAATATGTGCTAGTGTTCAATGCAGATGCACATGTATATATAGTTCAGCAAATGAAGAAGTAAACATAGGCAGGTAAACTTGGTGTGCATGTGGAGGGATAAGAAAGAGAATCAGCTATTATGTGAGCACACAGATTAATTGTATAAAGGAAATTTGATGACATAGTACTGCATATCAAAAACATTAATAATTACTACCATGAAACTACAAATAACTCCTAAAATCTAACCAAACTCTCTTTGCCATTGAAGTAAAACATTTCCTTCAAACAGCTTTCCCTGATCGTCAGCTCTAACACTCTAGAATAGGTTAACCATATCCTCAAGCATATAATACCCTTGCACATTAGGATCGATACATCAAACTCCCAGGAATATCCCTGTATCTCTTGAATATATAAACCATTTTAATCTCTTCTAGACCTTAATACAAAGTTTTTACCCAATCTCAAGGGGACGTGTCACCCTTATAGCTCACCCAAACCACTCCCCAACCCAGACCATTGATTCCTCTCAAAGATACAAAAAGTCACATATTAACCTAAAATCAACAATTTGAACTCTTAGAAACGAACAATTTTGTAAAAGTTCTCCTTTTATCATCTAACAATAACAGGTAACCAATACAGAGTATAAGATTCTATTTTCAGTGGTGATTAACAAACATAATGAAGATGTGTTGGAGTTCATAATAATCTAAAAACACCTTCCGATAGGGGCAGCAAATACTAGGCACAAATCCATCAGTAGAGGCTACAATTCTCAGTCCTCTATCTGCAAATAACAAAAAAAAAAAAAAACAGTTTTACAAAGCAAGAAGAAATTTTTAAAAAAATCAAAGCTGCACCGAGTAAAACACAGTTACCTTGATACAAGGAAGTTGACAATACAGACGCCATTGCTGAAATTGGCAACTCGAAAATGCTATAAATATCTCTTATCCTTTGTCCTTTGCTTGGGTTTTAGGAGGGGCTTTAGGATAATGTGACTCTATTCGGTCGGGTTGTCCCTGAACCGTCGTACAAATTTGGACCGGCTTTCCAGACCGGCCTAGTCACCAATTTTCGCTTTAATTTCCACCGGTTTAAATTATTGGAAAACAAACCAATATTTGTACAATTTTTTGCGGAAATTCTAGACAGGGCTATGAAAAATCGACCGAGCGTAATCGAACTGAATCAATTTATGCTATTTTTTCAATAAAATTGTAGGCTTTTATTTGTATAACCGTTCCGAACAATTGGGATGATCTATTTAATTTATGAAAAAATCAAAAAACTCCCAAACCGAATAACCTTACATATATGTAAATATATTTTATATATTAACAATATGTTAAATTTAATATATAAATATATTTTATAACATTTTTCAAATATAAATATAACTTAGGTCCTAGGCCTCTAATGACTAGACGACTTTGGGTCTTTGCTCTTTAATTTGCCTTTACTTAATTAAGTTTAAAATTAAATGATATTGTAATAGATACTCTATCAAACAATACAACAAAACCTATCCAAACATTCCTATTAAATATTTAAGATCAAACAATACGGCAACAAGATTTTACATTCATGTTTTTTTGGTGAAGAATTAAAGTGCTTCTCCAAGAACATATTTGTGAAAGAAATATATTAATAGTAGCATATTTTGAGGTGATATTTTAAGAGTAAAAAAATCGAAAATTAACCGAACCGAACCGATATCGAAGAGAAACCGATATGATTAGGATGGTTTTGAAAAGTCTAATTTTGGTTATATATTATAAAATACCCGAAAAATTCGGATGGTATAATTTTTTTAAAAATAACCGACCGAATCGTACCATTGACACCCCTAGTTCTAGATGTAGTTATTTTTAATTTTTTTTATATATATTAATTCTTAGGAATAAAAATAAGTGTAGTAATCTTATAGCTAATTTTTCGAAGAGTAAATGAGATCTATTGGGATGAATAATTTTGTACGTGACTTTTATATAGAAGTCGTAATTCTTTTACTTTGATTATGTATGAATAAGAGAATTGTTATTTTAATAAATAAAAATAATAATTAAGGATGTATCATTTGATGCACTTTTAATTTAAGAATATTATTTTAGCTCATTTCATGTCCCTTCCTTCTTTGTGTACCAAATAATTTCTAAAAGGATATTCATGTAGGGGTATTTCAAAATGAGATATTTTGGAATGAATAATTCTTCACATGGTTTGTATAAATAAACTCTAGACTCTTTTGCTTAGTTTACGAATGGATAAGAGAATTGATGTTTTAATTAAATAAACATAATTTTAAAAAATTAACCATTTTGATGCACTTTCTCTTAGTTTGCTTTCTACTATCTTCTTGTTTGTGTACCTTAGAATGCCTGGAGGAATATGCACGTCTTTCATTTAAAGATTCAACTAATTCACATTCATTTTATTTATCCACCTGATGAGTATATGGTATATGTTGTTACATAAATGAATGTGAAATTTAATCATCATAATTTATAACATTCTAATTAAAGTCGATCAATATGAAGATGAACTCTTAGTAAAACTTTTAGTATATCATTTTAAATTCAAATACTAGTACTAGGTTAATGAAATAGTATCAATTTGAAGGAGCAAGAACAAGTAATGTTGGCATTGCCAGAAGAAAAGCTTCATATATAGCGTTAAGGGCAAACATAAGAGTGAAGGCCCCAACCCAAAATTATGGTAGTGAGGAGGCTCAGCTGAATATCAAATCTCTGTATGTTTCTTCATGGTACAAGGCGGAGAGGCACGAATCCTATACAATGACTAGTACACAGTATATAAATCCGGATGTACAAATCCATGGCGATGGCCAATGTTCCATGTTAAATCATATGTTAAACTAAAACAGCCATCTGAACAGATACAACAATACACCTTCATTTCTTCGCGTAAGATCTCAAGGTAGGAAGAAGATGATGCAATTCAAATTGCACGCCCATCAAGCAGCAAAAAATGGTCATATCACTCTAAAAGTTGCAGCAATGGGCCTTGCCCTTGAGCAAATTGTTCCACAGACAGAACATCTGTCGTGGAGACTGATAATGAGCCGTGAAATAGTCTTCCATACACCCATATTGACAGAACTTCCAGTTGTGAGAGTACTGTACAGGAGTGGAACTATTGTAACTCTCAACCCACATACCCATGCTCACATCCTCCATTTTGAAAATCTGTCAATTTGATGGGGGAATGCGTATTTCAGAATCTACAGTTTTAACAGGTTTATGATTAAGAAGAAAACGAAAGAAATAAGCTGTTACAAACCCGCAAGCTTTGGTTCCGATATTGAGAAATGATATGTTTGGCAATATCACTTGTAATTATATATCCTGGTCCATTAGCATAAGGGGGGTATACATCTTCTGGCCACTCCTGTTGCACAAGTCAATGTTTTCAAATTAACTTTAGTGTCTATAAGAAATCAACAAACAGTAGCCATGATTTTGAATATATACTCTATTATCATATAAATCTCTGTACCTCAAAAGTTACGGCCCATTTTCCTGTTCGAAGTGGTCTATGCAAGAGATTAAGATTGCCCATGTAAAGAGATCGTCTAGGAGGGACACGTTGAATTTCTCTTAGGACTGCATCTATCCTAATGAAAGTATCATCGTCACATTTCATGATATATGCAGCTGTCACATTCTGAACCTGCAACAGATATTGTGGGCCATGTCGATAGAAATTAGGACACGACTAGGCAGTCTAGAAAAGAAGAGGAAGATGAAGCGAAGTGCAGAACTCACCCCATACTTGCAGATGGCAATAGTTTTAAGAACCACTAGCTCATATCTATCGATAAAGGGGACAATCACAATGTCCCCAAAGTAATCTGCTTCCTTCTTCAATATAGCATTCAACTCCTTTCGTGGATTCTATACAGTTAAATGTTAATATATAAGTACATTTGTTGAGGTTGAACTCCAAACTGGCTATTCGCAGAGATATATAGCGTAAGTTCTACAAATAAATAAGTTGGTGAAAGGAAACCTAAAAAGAGGTGTTTGTAAAACAGCTTAAAGTAGTACTGAGGACAATAGCACAACCTTTTTCCTGTTTGTGGATTTTCTCCTTTACCTGAAACCAACTCTACTTTCGTTTGACCATCATTTATCTATGAAATATTCAAATGAAATCGCCTCAGAAGTCCTAGGATAGACATGGCAATACTACTTCCAAGTGAACAGTAGGGCAAGTTAATACCTCTCAAAAGATGGTAAACTATGTAATGCAACAAGCATGCAGTGTGCTCCAGGGATAGCCATGAAGATTGAAGGATCTTTCAAGTAGGTAAATACAAAGGGGGTGAGTAGTATTTTTAATGGAAAAAAAAATAGAATATAGTTCTTACAGAAAAGCCACATTATACAGTCAAGCTCTTTATTGACACGGTGCCACATTTTAGAGTTCCCTAACTTTATTTTTAGAAGTGGAGTAATTGGCACTAGATACACAACACATTGATCATCCTCTTGGGTTCTGTCTGCATACATTTTTATTTTGTTAGTTTTGAAATTTGGGGGCTTCTAGTTGTATGGAACATCAAGAGTGTTATTAGTCAATGATGATGAGAAACTCCGTATATTCCAAAAGAAGTTTAATGAGGAGTTGGAGCATGGAAGAGAGAGAAACAGAGAGAGAGGAAACTGAAATTAAAAAATGTAATCAGAAAGTTCCCATAAAGAAACAGCAAATTCTTTATAGTATTTTTCTTTCGATAAGGTGAACTGGTGAAGTGCAAATTCTTTTAGGATCTGGGAACACCCTTATCTAATTTCCTTTAAATGATGGAAATCACGACTTTAACTTCATCTGGAACATGGGAGGAGAGCTTATTGGTCCAACCAGATTAGAAGTACTGGCCCTCCTGTCGATATAAGATGCAGATGGTATACCCATGGCCACCAGCCCACCACCTCTACAGTCCCTAGGTTATTTGACAACATAAGGCTTCAAGTTGGACATTTCCCACTTCCCGGGCAACAGTGATACCAGTGTTGCTATGTTTTTCATCTATTATCCATTATCATTCTTTTCATTAATGATTTATGAATTGAACTTTGTCATCAAGCTTCATATGTCTCATTAGATTAGTGCATTGTTGTTCTATTTTTTTTTCTTTTCACTATCTAATTCAACAGCCACATGATGTATATACATACACAATGTATGTATGTGTATGTATACTATACATCTTGGCTATGATAATATCAAACTTTTTGATAAGGAAAAAAATAAATGCATTAATAAAGCAGTTCAAAGAAACATCTTTTTTTAAAAAAGAAAAAAGATGTTTCATAACCCCTATCATTTGACAATCTCCTTAATCACCTCATGTCAAAGTTAAAGCTCATTTGAGTTTGAAATGTTGTGATTACAAGGAATATGACTGCATCTGGGGTGCAAATATATTTGGATGCACAAAGTTAACATGCATCTATCTTTACTCTCCAAGGAATATTTGGGTGAGGGATGCAACTTACCAAAGCAACAAAGAAGCGGACTGCTATGTCTGAGGATTTGATTGCTGAAGCCTGCATCCATGTTTTCCTGATTGCCATACGCTCAGCGAAGTGATTGGTGGCAGAAAGCACCCCAATGAAAAGTTGAATGCGATTCTGGGGTAAAGGAAGAGATTTCCACTTCTCTGAGAAATCCAACACTCTTTGGGGAGAAAAACTTGGATGAGAGGTTGGAAGAGATGTAGCATAAACCGAATGTATATCTACATCACCTCTGATTGCCAACCCTGTAGCATCTTCCAGTGTGAAGCCCTGAGAGAATAGAGAACATCTGACTATGGCTTACTAGTATGGTAATAACATACGTGAGGAAACTGAAACATTAATTCCGGAAAATCTGGTGATTATATTAATTGCAACAATTATAAATCCATGAATCTGGTGAAGGGGTTCAGAAAAGGGATAAAAAACTACGATAATATTTTATTTTTTTGATGACAAGGGAAACCCGCAGCCGCTGCGTAAAACCCCCGCTCCTATGCAATAGCTCGCAAACCACATAGGAGAGGTAACCCACACTAGGCAAAAAATCTACTATAATATTGTGTTATCCATTTATTTTTTGTGTGGTAATATTTTAATGGGCAAAAGAACTGAATAGTAGCTTGATTTCCAATGTACCCTTTTTTAGAGAAAAATGTATTCCAGTGGTTGAATGGTGATCATGCCTGGAACAGCAGTCTAAAATGAGCTTACCCTAAAGTCAATTCCAAGAAGAACATCTTAAAAACGCTCTCCTTCAATAGTTACTTGCTCAGTCATGGGAAAAGCAGAACACTTGCATGTCTACAGAGAAAACAATCAAAATTATTTGGAAGAGAGCAATTAGCTTACAGTTCGATACGGAAATGAAGTCACATGCCGGCCGCCTACATTGATATGGTAGCCATCAATACCAGCACGAATAGTTAGTACAAACATCCTACCCTCCACAAATGGGAAAGGCCATGTCACCTCTGGCTTCTTTGCACGTCCAATGAATCGATCAAACCATGAGAATATTTTCGACTCTCGAGTATCAACAATGTCATTCCGCATCCACTTCTCACATCTCAAATATCCATCAACTGCCATGAAAGTAAATTCAATATTTTATGGTATTTGATTGATATAAAGCTATTAATCAAGAATCCCACAACTAAAACTTGTCAGGCACAAGGTTTATCAAAAAAAAAAGTTGTAAGGCATAAGTACAAAAACAAAGTAAAAGGGGTTTATTATCATTCTACAATGGAAATACATATAATAAAGTGAAAACCATCTAGTTAATATATAAATGAAAAACAAATTTGACAAGAGCTAAGTAATAATCCTAGGATGGAAAAAGGGGAGGAAGAGATAAGTAAAGAGAGGACTATCACAAGGTCTTCAAAATGAGAGTGACAACAATCAAAAGAAAAGGAGAGTCAAGTATGAAAAACAATGTTTGTGAAAAGACTCCTTGTTTATACTCTAACCAACTCAAGTCTTTCTTGTTTTAGTGTTTATTCTTCTTTGTTACAAGGTGACGAAGATGAATTCCTTGAGGAAAATGGAGTTAATTCCAATCAACACCATCCATCTATTGACAAGAACTTCAAAGTGTAGGATAACCCATTGTTTTAGAAGGAAGCTCAAGTGTTGTAGCTAATTACTATATTTATCCCAGCACCGCCTCTATATATCTCCTTTTGTAGTCTTCTTGATCCTAATGAGACCTCTATCAGTCATCTCTTTTTGCACTGTAAATTGATTATACAAATATGAGGATATTCATCAACCTAAGGGATGTGGAGTATGCTAAGGAACATAGTGGATGTTCTAGCATTCTGGAGCAGAGAAGGTATTAACTCAATCCATAAAGAGTGATGGATGGTTGTCCCAGCTTGCATAACAACAACAACATACCATGTGTAATCACACAAGTGGGGTCTGGGGAAGGTAGTGTGTACGCAGATCGTACCCATGCCTTGGAAGGTAGAGACGTTGTTTCCAGCTTGCATATATGGAGGACAATTTTGGGAAGGGAGAAACCAGATGATTTGAAGATAAAGTTAGTCACATCCAGAAGATAAAAATGAAGTGTTTAGTCCTTTTTTATTTTTGGTGTAAAGGAGTATGCTTAGAAGATCATAAATTGATTTTTGATGTTTTAGATTCCTATTTGTATTTTGTTAATTTTCTCAGTAATTATGGATGGTTATACAGATTTTGTGTAGTCTATATACATCAATATACAAATATGTTACCTTTCTAAAAAAAAGATGACACGTTTAACCCATATTTTCTTTGTTTCTTCTTCTCTAAGTTTGTTCAGTTTTCAAGAGATTTAACAAAGAAAAAAACGAAGTGACAATTTCACTTTTCCAGATAGTTGTGTGTAATCTTTTAAGCCAACTTTACGCACATTGATTGTCAAAGAACTTTAACCAATATATCCTAGAATTCTCTTCATTTTCAAAAATATCATTTCCCTTTGTTGTTTCATTACTCCCTACCCCCACCCACAAATCTCCCACAAAGGAATAGCTGATAAAACAGAGAGACCAAAATCAGACAAGAAAAAACCAGTAAGTGTCTTACCAAGCATGTCATCATCAAACTTGGAAGGCAAACCATCACACCTGTGAGCTGTTCCCCATTGCATTCTATAGCAAGTATTGTGCTCGATCACTGGTCGACGGCTCCAATCTCCTCTTATTCTAGGATTCAGATGCAAAATCTTTGGTGGATCCTCACCAACCACAGATTTTAAACCTTGTAATTCAATCATAAATTGGGAAACCAAAACTAATGCATCACCAGCCCTTGTTTTGGCAAGCTGTGGTACATACTCATGATGGGCATAATGAGGAGTACCAATAAGTGTTATAGAAGAACCTGCTGCAAGCCCACATGGTAGGAACATCATATGATCTGTTTTAGCAATTTGTGCTCCACTAGTAGAAACCCATGAAGGACATGATTCAGGCTTTCCCTCAAGTATGGAATTCATCTCAATCCCTTTCTCCTCATATTTATCCAATTCTTCCCAAGCTTTCGAGCCTAGAGTCCAAGCTTCATCTGCCATACTATCCAAAATAGAAAGATTCCGCTCCATATTCTGCCGTTTCAAAATAGCTGCAGTAATTCGACCATAGTGAAGCTTAGGAGGCTTTTTATGGGGAGAAGCTTCATCTTCATTATCCTCTTCTTGTGGTTTCACTTGAGCATATTCCTTTACACTATTATGAAACACAGAAATGGATTCTCCACTATCATCCTCCACATCTAGAGCTACATCAGCATCATCACCACTCAAAACTGTCGCGCTCTCAAGAAACTCCGGAAACTTCACACAGATAAGAACCAAGTAAAATGCAGCTAAACCCATCAAAACATAAGACAATTTAAACCTCCTCACACTGGAAGCCTCATTTTTCAACCTTTTCATCATTATATATATACCAAACTAATAAGCACAGAAAACAACCCCTATAGCCCCCACCACTTCATCATCTCTGGTAACCACAACAACATCAAAATCTTAAGACCAAATGTCAAAAACACCAAGCTCTCAATGGGTAAACACAACAAATCATAAATGCAACACTGAGAGCCGAAACCCACCTAGCTAATGATCGATCAAACAAGTTACCTGACCTCAATTGCCCAGCATTGCACCATATCCCATGGAAATCCTGGAGAAATTGGCAAAGCCAAAGCTGCAGAATGCCCTATAAATGGCAGGGCAAGCAACAATGTGAAAAAAAACCCGATCTTTAGGTACGAGGGAGAAAAACCCTAGTATCGTAGATTTTGGGTACACGATGAAACAGCAGTTGACAGAGAGAAGAAACAGCAAGTCTTGTTAAGAACAAATCAGAAAAGTAAACTTCCCCAAAATATACGGGGAAAATTGGATGGGATTTTTGTCCTTTAAAACCTTGCCTAAATTAACCAAAATTATTCATTTCATTAGTGACGATCCGCTACGGACCCAAACTCCCATGTGTTTCATCATTGGGTTTTATTTCTTAGGGTCCCTAATTTGGATCGTTTGGTAGCAATGGCGGAGCTAAGACTTTTAATAAGGGAGTTCAAAATTTAAAGAACTAAACACACAAACTCACTGAAAAGGATTCAACATCTACTATATATATATAAAAAATAATTTTAACCATGTATAAATAGTAATATTTTTCGCCCCTGTTTGGTAGAGTGTATTAGCAAAAATAACATTAACTTTGTATATTAGAGTAGTAATATTTTATTTGTTACATTTTTTCATGTTATGTATATATTTTATTGTGCATTAAGATGCGTATTACTAATACCATGAATTTCTAGGTATTAGTAATGCAAGAGGTTTTAATGCATGCATTAACATTGTTAAAGACCTCATTGCCCTTCAAATTATATTTTATATCTTTTCCACCATAAATGTGAAGGTGTTTTCGTAAATATATGTTTCTATGCAATTCATGTTATTTTTAATACACCAAATCAAAACAATGCATAAGAAATAATCTATATATAATTAATGCAAGCATTATTGATACAACCGTTATTAATACACTCTATTTAATATTATTCTTATACACTCTACCAAACGACCTCTAAGATTCACCACGAAAGAATGTGTTGCAATGGATGGGGTTGCTTTTCTCTTAATTAAAAGTTTCGAATTTGAGCTTTTGATATGATTTTTTTTAGTAGGGAGTGTTTCCCTTCGAATGAAGCCCCAAGCGATGGAAATTCAAATATAGTCAGACTCTGATCTAATGCGAAACATTGGGTGGGAATTTTTTTAAAAAAAACACTCAGATTCATTTGGTAAGAGGCATAAGGGATAATAATTTTGTGACAAAATGTAGAATTATTTGTTGTAGTGATGAAATAAGTTATTACATACTCCCTCGATTCATTTTTAGTCGTCACAGTTTTCTTGTTGAGAGTCAAAACGATATGAACTTGACTAACATTTTAAAACGTATTTTTGTGCCATATTGATATGAATTTTTTGGCAATTTATAGTACTTTCAGTATAGTTTTGGAATATTTACTTTTTATTTTAAAATTTTGCTTTATAAATTAGTCAAATTGACTCTCAATAAGTGCAACGTGACTGTAGACATTAAAATTTTGTGGGACTCTACAAGATGTATTCAATTCGAGTTGGGACTCTACAAAGTGTGTTCAATTTCAATTAGGATTCTTGGAGGCTACTCAACACCATAAACCGTAGTTCATGTCTATATAAAGGGTACTATATTCTCTTAAAAGGCATCTCGAATATCCCGTAAAAGTCATGAATATTCATAAGGAGATCAAAATCATCCTAGTTCGAGAAATACGCCACAAATGGTGAATCATAAATAAATATCTTAGGAGAGAAGAATAAGGAACAAAATTGTACCCACACTATTTATCAATAAATATTCATGTTTCTTCATATTTTATTTGTGATATCAATTTATTTTTCTGTCACTTTAAATTTTATTGCAAACCGTAACAACTAAAATAAAAAAATGAAATGCGTAAAAAAAAATGAAATACTTATAAATGATAGAATAACTAATTTCTGATATTAACGTGAAGGGTACGTTTAAGCTATTTTGATAACTAACATAAATAGATTCGGGACTTAATTTTAACGGAAGGCATAGTTATTTCATTTTCCATTATTCAAATGCACTTTTGACCCTTTACTGATAAAAATATAACAAATAAAAAAACCGCTATTAATATTTGACCAAAAGCAAAAACCTTTCTTTATATTTTTAGTCCAAAGTCACTAAAGTTATATTATGAACCTATTAACCTAAGACAAATCTTTTCTATCAATTGTACATATTTTATTTTCTGCTAAATAAGCTAAACATCTAAGAAATTGTATAAAATTGAACTTAACTGCAACATATAGTCGTGTAGTAGTGCAGTAACCATGTGCACAGTGCACAATCCAGAACAACTTGAGCTGGACATTAATTTTTTTAAAATTTGTTTTATTACAGGAGGTTGACGATTGAACCTTCACTAAAAACGTCAAAATTCAAATAACCGATCAACCGAGCTACCAAGATCCTCAACGGCCAATTCATTGTTTTCAAACTTCTTGGAATATTTTTCAACTCTCTTTATCATAAGTTTCTCAATTTTCAGGGCTTGAACCCGAGACAAACGTTAATCCATGCCACCACACCCCAACTACCCCACATGTTTGATCTCAACTCCCCTCTTACCTTTGTGTATTGTTGACTTGATATTTTCAAGAAATATTTCTTTTGCTATGATTTCATTCATTAATTCCTAGCTTCATCTCTAGTAACAATATTCAACTAATTGGCCATTGTGCCAAGAATTAAAAGGCATTGATCAAGATTATATATTAATTTGAACCAGGATGTTACCTATCACAATTGAGTTGTCATCAAAGTCAATGGTGATCTTTGAGGAAGAGGAACAATTGCTGATGGAGAATATTCTTGGTGGAACAGATCAACTAGGCGTTATCGCGATTGTTGGCATGCCAGGACATGGTAAGACAACTCTTGCCAAAAAGTTATATCACCACGAAAACATAGTCAATCGATTTGATGCTCGTTCATGGTGTACTTGTGTCTCTAAAGTATATGACAAGAGAAAAATATTGCTTGAACTATTAGGCTATGAGTTTGAACGCCGCGTTGAAATTGAGAAGAGTGAAGATGAATTAATCCAACAAGTACAAAGGTGTTTTGAGAAAAGGAGATATTTCATAGTTATAGATGATGTATGGAGCACTGCTATATATGATGACTTAGTAAGTTTTTTCCCAAATAACAACAGCAGGAGTAGAATTGTCATAACTACTAGGCTTGATGAACTGGTTAATTCATCTATAAATTACTCGTTTTGCTATACTCATCGTCTTTCTTTTATCGCGGAAGATAGAAGTTGGTTGCTACTAAGGAACATAGTTTTTAAGGAAGAAAATAGTTGTTGTTCTCAAGAACTTGAGGAAATAGGGAAGCAAATAGCGAAAAGTTGTGCAGGGCTGCCTCTAGCAATTGTATTAATAGGGGGTCTTCTTGCAAGATTGGATAAGAAAAAAGGCTTTTGGACTAAAGTGGCTCAATGGTTAAGTGCAAGTTTAAAAGTTGCTGGTGAGGCAGAGTGGTACATGGACATAATAGAGTTGAGTTACAAGCATTTGCCAAGTTATTTGAAGCCATGTTTTCGTTACTTTGGTATGTTTCTTGAGGATGAGGAAGTTTCAGTTAAGAAGTTGATGAGAATATGGGCTGCTGAAGGTTTTGTACAGAGTAATGAGGTGAGGAGTGCAGAGATTGTCGCGATGGACTATTTGATTGATCTAATTACAAGCAATCTTGTCGTGGTTGCGGAGAGATTCTCACTTGGTGATATGAAATCAGTTTGTCTTCATGATTTGGTGCAAGATTTTTGCTTGAATAAAGCTAAAGAAGAGAACTTTTTGCTGAAAGTTGATAGGTAAGAAGTGTTCTTTCATTTATTCGTCGTTATAAAACTTTTGTAATGCTTAAATTTTGTGAGGAATTGTGACAGAGTTCATCTTTCTTGAAGTGATATATATAATGTCTAGTATCTCATTGTTCTTCTTTTTCTTTCAGATCTCATGCTTTTGATCCTGCTACTTCTAATTCAGCTAGTGATGTTCAACGGTTCCTGGTTTGGTCGAAAATGCAGCACTTCATCAAGTGGCTTCATCCGACACAACGTGTCCATACTTTGAGGTTGCATGCCCACAACAGTAATGAATTTTACATTTTAACTGACAGTGCAATGAACAAAGTCATACCAAGTGAGGTATTCAGTTTAGACTTGTTCAAATCATCATTTACAGTACTAGACTTAGAGAACATTGTGATCGATGCTTCAGCGCTGGAGGACATAACATCCTTGATTCACTTGAGGTACCTGTCAATTTTCGGAAATTTTAGTGAAATTCCACCAGCCATATCGAACCTTACAAATCTGGAAACGTTTGTTGCAAGACCAAAAAGTGGTACCTTAACTCTTCCGGGGTCTATCTGGGATATGATAAACTTAAAGCACGTGGATACAAGTGAAGCAATGATACATTTCAACAGTACTGTTGAGGCTGAAAAAGAGGGTGTTTTCGAGTTGGAGAAATTAGAAAGCTTTTCGAAAGTAGTCATATTGAATGGAGATGATATATGTGAAATGTGCAACAAAGCACCAAACTTAGTCCAGCTTGAACTTATTGTGGAGCAATGGGACAATTTGTTTAGCTCTCTCAACTGTTTGATATATCTCAAAACACTAAGTATCTATCACCGTGGTGATTTTCCAATGAGTGGAACTAACATGATGTTCCCTCAATGCCTAAAAGAGTTAACTCTGTCTAGTTGTGGCTTCTCATGGGATGAAATTTCAACAATTGGCACATTACACAACTTGGAAGTGCTTAATATACTTCTTTCTGCCTTCACTGGGAAAAAATGGACAGTTGGTGTTGGAGGTTTCCTTAACCTTAGGCTATTGAAGTTAGAACATAATTCTATCAAACATTGGAACATGTCTGTTGATTCATTCCCCTGTCTCGAGCAACTGGTGTTGCGTTGGTGTGGTAAACTTGAGGAGATCCCCTCGAGTTTTGGGAGCATGCCTTCGTTGCAGAAGATTGAGGCGCGGGCTTGTTGTCCCTCAGCCAGGAAATCTGCTGTGAAAATCAGGAACTTGCAGAGGGATGACATGAAAAATTCAGACTTCAAAGTCATCATATATTTAGATTAGAGTTGATTTTCTTCTCTTATTTTCATATTTCTTATAATGTCAACTCGCGTATTCTGATTACTTTTGAGTGATATGATTTTCACAATGGATCGATCAAACACAATTGCAATGTTAGGAAGTTCCCTAAGAGAGTTTGAAATTTAGTATTTGACTTGTACACACAACATAATTGTCATTTTGAGCTGACTCTGAAGTTTTGATGATTTAACAAACTTTGGAATCTAATGAGGGACCAGATCTTAGGAGAGACTGAGAGCTTCCGTACATGCAGCTGTCTAAAGCCTGCAAACTGCAACTATGCAACACCTGCTGTGGTTGGTGTGTGTGTCTCTTGCAGAGCAGCAGGCAGCAGACTCTCAGTCAATGGCATTGCTCCAAGAGTTTGTGTCCATCCTATATTATGTCCATTCCACATTGACACAAACTCAAGTTTTTGCAACCAGAAATTGCACAAAGCAAAAGTCATTCTCTCAAGGAAGACCTGATAGAGTTATCATCGTTCTTAGTTGTTGATAGGGTTTATATTTCAGTGATTATTCTTGTAAGATCTATTCCTAAGTTATCAAGGAATTAGATCAGTTTTCAATACTTGATAACCATTTCGAATTTTAGCTAGAGTTGGCTATGTCGGGTTGTTGAAGTCTAGATCAACTTGGTTTAGTGGACGACAAAGTTATTGCTTAGTTTTGTTAGATAATAGAGTTGTTACAGTGAAGGGGAAGGGATTAAGAGTGTAATTCCTAGATTACTAGAGATTTGTAATCTGATGCTTTGCTCCTTTATAGTTAATGGAGTTGGGTTGAAATCATGTGAGATAGGTCGTGGTTTTTTTCCTCCTTTGAGCAAGGGAGTTTCCACGTAAAACTCTTGTATTTGTTTTACTTTCAGTTATCTACTTTCCACACTGTTATTCACTCAAGAAACTTGGTCCATTGACAGTTAGTGTATGTACACATATATTCTAACCATGATTTTCTTGTATATAATTGACCATCCTTGGACGGTTATGGTTCTGCTCTGATCAAATTTGAATTTAACGATCGATACGATAAACATATAGTACTTTAGTACATCATAATTCATGAACATTATAAGCAGTACATCAAACTGAATGGTTAAAAAAAAGAGCAATTAAAAGAAGAAAACAAATGTTTATTCAGTAAGGTATAATTGATTAGGAATAAGCATCATTTATTTATTTATTTATTTGTTAATTTATTTATTATGTTTCTTGGCTTTCCTATTAACCTCCTTTATATCTTCCTTGAGAGATATAACAACGCTCTTAAATTTGTCGAATTTAGTGCCAATTTTAAGAAGAGTTGCATCTTTTACTTTGCCTGGTCTTTTAAAATCTTCTTTAATTTGTTTGAATTCTTTCCAGCAATTTATAGCTTCTTCTTGATCTTTACTGTACCCAAGTGAGATGTATATTATAGCCTGCAAAAAAAAAAAGAAGAACAATCTCACAATGAGATGGATTAATCACGATTTGAAGTTTATGATTTATTGTAAGTTTCCAACTAAACCTCAAGTTAATTTATAATAGTAACTGGGGTCTTACGGTAAAACTTTTACACATATTTAATGGATTTCTTAATATGTATATAATTATTAGTTCTCGAATACGTGTATTCTATGCTAATTAGTACAAGTTTCTTAAAATAATAGGGAAAGGAGTGAAGAGATTGAGCAGATGTAAAAATTTCAAAAAATGACAAAGCAAAATAAGTCGCATAATATAAAACAAAGTCTGAAGATTGAAAACACAAATAATGAAAAACGGAGAATGTAACAAAAGAGAACAAAAATTATTAAGAACAAAACAAAGGTCTAAGAAACTAATATAAAAAAAAATATAGATTTGTTGCGGAAAGTGCTAAGAATACACCAAATATTTAGTTTTTTTTAATAAAAAAAACATATAATAATTTGACAATGGCCCAAAGGATAAAACTATTGATTTTATAGAAGGTAAAAGAATATGAAAAGTTCTTTTAATTTATGGAAGCTAAAAATAAGTAGTAAATAATATTAATTTAAGATGATAATGTGTGAGTTAAAGGCACAAGATTAACGAATATTATTAGAATACAAGTATGAAATTGAAGAAGTGTAGTTATGGAGTAGATTTTAATGAAAAAGTAATTTTTTAAAATGATTTTAAGAAAAAAATTTAATAGTTAAATGGTATTTTCGCAATTCAACTTTTGACATAGTGTCTTCCCATTTTTAGTAATATACAGTATGATATATGGTATACAATATGATGATATGATATATATATTAAGTTTGGACAAAAAGTTATTAGGTTAACCAACCTTCAGAAAAAAGTACTTTTTTTAAAAAATGTATATTTTCTCACGCGCAAGATTAAAAAATTCTCGTTTATGGTAAGACTCAAGGAGAAATATAAAAAAAAAAGGGTGTTAACCATGTTTTATCGTGAAATATGAAGAAAAAAAAGAGTAGTATTGTTTTCAAAGTATAAAATGATATTTGAAAATTGGAGTTATTTTTTTTTTTTTTGTGAGTAATTTAGAGTGAAAACGTGACAACACTTTTTTGTCGTTTTTTAAATTCTTGAAAACATATTTTTCAAAGTTTAATATATTCCAGAAAAAATGAAAAAATTTCATAGCCAAACGCATATGTCATTAGTCATTGAATTGCATGTCTTGTGATGTTTTAATTGATGTTAGAATCAAAATTTTCATATAAAATTTTTGAAAGAATTCAACATTTACTATTTAAATAAAAATAATTTATATATATATATATATAGTTCTCTAACAAAGGAGACTCAAATAAACTTTTGCCTTGGTTTCAACTTTGAACAATGAAATAAAGAATAAAGTTACCTTATAAAGTGGACGCCTTGCATCGGTAATACATTTTTCCTGTAAGCATTTGTAACTTAGGGCCTTTTTGTATTCTCCCTAGAGAAATAATAAGGACAACCAAAGTAATTAGTACAATTAAATGAAGAGTTTAATGAGATTTAAATTAACCTTAAGTGAAGAAATTAATGAAAGAATTAACCTGGTAAATAAGTGTTTCCACAAGTAGCATTTCAAACTCATAAGCTTTATGTGGTTCAGCTTTTCTTATTGCAGCCTCTAATTTCATCACTCCCTTGCTTTCTTTTCCACTCATTTCCATCTTTGCAACACACCTCTATTAAACACAGTAAAAACTATTTTATATCTTGGGCTAAAACGGTCTTAAAATACTTTTAATACAGTATGATATTGTCCACTTTGAATCATACTACATGCATTAATTAAGACTTAAGAGTATTCAATATCTTATAAATAATTCCTTTTTTCTTTTTTAACTATGAATGTTGAACGATGTTCACACATTCAAGATTACTTCCCCTACATAGCTCGTAATCAGAAACGAATAAGATGATTACATTATTTCGATATTTTTATGTATAAAAGGAAAAAAGGGCCCAAATTTACTCATATACATAATTTGGTCTTCCTTCATATTTTTCTCAATTCATACCTTTGTTGTACATAGCGCTCTAACGTGAATTAAGTTAATTTCATGTGTCCAAAACTTTTAGGAAAAAATTCAAGCAATTAGACGTCTCAAATTGTGATTATAGTTTAAAATTACCCTCGAATTGAAGCTTCTTTACAGTCAAAAGGGCAAAAACAAGACTTTTCCCTCTAAAAAGGGGATAATATTAGACCATAATCTCTTACGTAATGCAAAATTGCTCAATTCCAAACAATATGACGCCTTATTTTTTTCCCAGGAATAAAGATTTTTTGGTCACTTATAAAATTAATTGAAGAAAAATAGTCTTTTCAAAATCTTTCACGTATAAAATGAAAATCTCTTATAAAAAAAAATGATAAAACTAATGACTTTTTTTTTTTTATAAACCAATTCTCTCCTTTTTCCCCGTAAAAAAACTTAGAGTAATTTTTAGGTTTAGCAAACATAAAAATCATATTTGTATGCTATAGCTATAATTTGTATAATTGCGCTCCATAGCAAACTTTATGTTTGCTATGGCTATTAATATGTATATTTCGATATACATATACAAACTTTATGTTTCGGTATACATATACAAAATAATCAATTGTATAATATGTGTTTGTATAAAGTGAGAAAGAGAGAAAGACAAAAGAAAACTGGGCAGGAGAAAATCTGTATTTGTATAATTATAAGTGTATAGGACGAAAATATATGTATTTGTATTTGTATATACAATTTTCTCTCGCTTTATACAAACACAAACACAATTTATATATTTGTGTTTGTATAAAGTGAGAGAGGCAAGTGAGATCTGGGAGAGTGGCGAGCGAGATTCTCTGGGGAGAGAGGCGAACGAAAAGATATGTATATATACAGTTTTCTCTCGCTTTATACAAACACAAACGCATTTTATACATTTGTGTTTGTATGAAGTGAGAGAGGCGAGGGAGAGACTGGCAGCGAGAAATCGAGAGTGGCGAGCGAGAAATTCAGGGAGAGAGGCGAATGACAATTGTTTGCTACGGGTTACAATTAAATCAAACTGTGGTTATAACATTTAATTTGAATTAATAGTTTGCTATTTTATACAATTTTCCCAAAAAAACTTACCCATGCATGGCCCATATTCTATACCAAACAATGTCAACTTATCATGTTTTAAAATATATTTATGTAAGTGTCACATAGGCGCGACAGAAAATAATAAGGGTGGAGAAATGAGAGTTAACTATTCAAAGATAAATATGTGTCCAAAGTTAGACGATAAGAGGATACATCAAAAAAGTAAAACGATGGATAAATATAATCCCTTTTCTGATAGTAAAAAAACAAATACGACCATTTTCGAAAAAAAATAATAAAACATAAACACATATCATGCATATTACTTACTTGTAGTTTCTTGAAATGGGGTTGATCCTCATTGAGCAAAGCATCAAGATCTGTCTCAGCAGAATTCAATGATAAAAAATTAGCCCTAGCTTTATGGTAATCAATTAACCTTCGTTGAGCCAATTCACCTCCATGCAAAACTCCAATTGACACTGATCTTGCTAATACTTTTTTCAATTTTCTATTTTTTCTCTTTTTCCATAAACGACCTGAAAAAAAAGCTAATATATAACACGCAAATAATAACGTTAAAATTGTTATTAATAAAAGTTCATCGTGTTGAGCTACGACTTCAATTGCTTTTGTTTTCGTTAAATCAATGAAATCTGATGTTTGTTGTATTAAGCTCAATAGAAAATGATCGTTGATCATATTTGCTATAATTTGTGCGACTTTTTTTTTGTGATTAAATAATTGTGTTATGAATGAAAAAATAGATAGGAAAGGATTCATATATATGTAATTTGCAGTTCTTTTTTACTTTAGCATCTTTGATGTCTTGAGAAAGTGTTTGTTCTTCACTTGACTGTAAAGAAAATTATTGGATGCTTTAGTGTCTGGTATAGAAAAATGTTATTCTAAATATATTTTTTCTTGTTTGATTGGTCGTCAAAGTTCGTGGAAAATGTTTTATCAAGGAAAATAAGTTCTTTAAAAACGAATAATCTGGTAAAAGAAGGAAATACGAGTTCCATAAGAGGCATTGCATGCACGTTCATTGTATCTTACCCAACCTCCAAAATACCGCATACGATCTGTCCCCATAGTATTTGCCTAGATTATATATAAATATTTTTAGAATAATATTTTCTGTTTACATGATAATACCAAAAAACAAGTAAGAAAATCACTTATGCTCCGTAAAAAAATATTTTTTCTTCATACCAAACACTTATTGTAGTGACAAGTTTACTTGGGTTGGGCTTATGCATGTTCAATGGTCATTTAATTATATTTGGGCTGAAATTTGGGTTAAAATTCCTTTAAATAATTAGGATCCAGGTAGCTCAGTAGTTTAAACTTTTTTTATTTTTTTGGGGGGTGGGTGGGGGGCTTCGGGGTTGAAATGTAGGCCGTTTTAAGTAAGTGGGTTCAGATCAAACCTTTAAGATTTTATTTTTTTGAAAAAAAAGAAGAGGCTAATATGGTGCACTAAAGCTTTAATTATATGTGGGGTCTGACGAAAGATCGAACAACGGTTGTGGTTTTCTAATATTTGGTGAGTAACGTGGTGGTATGTGAGGTTTTAAGAGATGGTGGGCACCACTCGAATAGAATTTAAAAGACCTAGAGTCATAATGAAGAAAAAATAGTGGGATGTAGTACAACCTTTAGAGAAAGGCGAGAGGAAGAATATTTTATTTGATTGCAAAGGCTAAAGAGGTATCTTCAGAGGGGTAGATAATTGGGTTCAGAGACACGTGATTTCATTCGTTTTGCTGTGGCTATGGTAATAGTGTCACGGATCCAACATATTGGTTAAAAAACTATTGAAAAAGACTTGAGAAAGGAGTGTACAAATATTAGCTCGAGTGTGATGATAAGTGCTTTGTTTTTATTTTTGAGTTTAGTAATGAGTTCGATTGAAATTTTTCTTTTAGCGAAAGATATTGTACGATCGATG